>JACWBX010004216.1:61544-103086 GCA_014622435.1 Polypedilum pembai
ATATTTTTTGCCTTTGAAGTTTCCACACTCATTTGATGTTTATTTTAATGGCATTTTTTTGGCTTGCGCTTTTGTTCAACATTTCTCTTTTTTTCCTCTCATGTACACAAAATTCAAATGAATAGAATTTCTATGCATGTATAATATTGGGAAAATGGACATAATAGAGTAAAAGAAGAGAAAAGAGAGACATGTTCGCTGTTTTGAATGCTTAATGGACTTGAATGCGTAATAAATTACTCTACTGCTCTTGCGATATTTTTTATGAAGTTGTTGTTTTTTGTGATGAATAGGATGAAATGAAAATGAAATGGACAAAAAGGAAAATTCTTTTCTTCTTTTGTTAAAATATTAAAATGAAATGAAATTTTTCTTGCTTAATAAGATAAAAATCAAATTTGAATTGAAAATTGCAATGAGAAAAAAACTCTTGGAAGTAATATTATTGAAATTCAGAAATTTTTTATGAAATTATCAATAATTTTTTACTGTTTTAGTTAGACTAATTAACAGATTTGTTTAGCCTTGGAAAATTTTTAAAAAATTTAATTTATTAAGTTATTTATTTAAGTTAAGACAAAGAAATTGAATTTCAATAACTAATATGAAAAATTTCTACTTCTTGAAATTTTAAAAAGCAACTTTTTGTCAAATATTCAATCACAAATAATAAATCAAAAATGAAGAAAATATGAACAGCAGAAAAAGTTAATTTATGACAATTTTTTTATAGCACTAACAACAAATCGTTCATATAATAACATTCACTTATTAAACTCATTACTCTGCAGCTACTGCCATGCCGCTTGCTGTCTTTCAATATTTTTATATGAAAAAAAAGTCGAGAAGAGTGCATAGCACATCTGTATGCATGTACTAAGTGCCATTAAGTGACTCTTTGGGATGAAAAGAAGAAAAAGAGAAAAATCTATTATAGTATATCCGTTACAATTTTCATTTGCAAGCATCTCAATGATGACGATGATTATTATTGTGTGTTGTGCTTCTACAGAGTGTGATGAGAACAGAAAGATCTGTGACTGTTGACTTGCTTGCTTGTGTTTTTACTAATGAGATGAGTTGACGATGATTTGAGAAAAGAAGAAGAAAATAAAAATGCATTATGAAAAGATGAAGAAAGAAAAAATTATTATTGAAAAACTTTTTGTGATGATTGAATCAGAGAATAGTGGAAAATTTAATAAAATTTAAATAATTAAACAGATTTTTTGAAAAATTAAAATATTTTAACAAATTTTTGATCAATAGTTTGAAATGTCAAATTTTAAAATTTAACGGTTGTCATCAATTGATGACAGTTTATTTAATTTATAAGTATTGTTTATATTGAAGAATTATGTAACTGAACATTAGTTATTGAATTGTAATAGGAAGTGTCATCCCCCTTCTTGACCTCGCATATATTTTGCTTCTTTCTTTTGCATCTCACCGGTCAAAGAGGGACACATTCACAAATTTCTAAAAAAATCGCAAATTATTATAACTTGATTCCTAACAGCTCATTAATTATTGTTATATCGTGAATTAATTAGGTTTTGTACTATTACATTGAATTTACATAAAATAAAGTTATTAAAAGTACATTCAAGTGTTTAATTTCGATTAAAGGAAAAGTACGCGAACGTCCCTCGAAGACAAACGGTTTTTTAAATTTAATCATTATGATTAACTAATTTTTATTTTAATTTTAAGAAATTAGTATTTACTGTATTTTTGTACAGAAAATGCAGTATATACATTCACTTTGGATGGCTGTCTCTCGCCTCTAATTTTGAGAAATTTCCTTTATATTTTCTTTTTAATTTTTTTTGAATTCTAAATTTTCAAATTTAAAATAAATTTTGAAATTTTTCGACATTTTTGAAATAAATTTCTAATAAAACGACATTTGACAACACAAAAAAGTTTACTTAAAAATTTGTAAAGAAGTTTTTGTCTGACAATTCTCTATCAATCTACTTAAAATATTTATTTTCCAAACTTCTTTTCTGTCTCCGCTGGAATTACAAATAAATTTTCAAAAAATCCATTTTCTCTCAATTCCATAAAACTTACAAGTGCATAAAGCATTCATTAAAAAACTTCTTTTTTTTCTTTTCATAGTTTGTATCGCTATTGTGCACCTGCTTACATTTTCATGCATGACATTGGCACTTGTCGTTTGGTGATGATGATGAGGGAGAGTTAAAAATAAAACCAAAAGATTTTTTTTTCTTCTTTTAATATCACTTAATTGTGTGATGGAGAAGACGCGCGCGCGCGCGGTACAAGATTTTATGACAAAAGAAGAAAAATTTTCAGCTTTTAATTTATGAGAGATTTTAAGACAATAAATTTTAAGGAAGATTTTTTTGTTTCGTGCTTCATTTGCAATCATAAGAGTCATCAATTTTATTTTAAGCCTTGGAAAATTTTCTATGAATTAATTTCTAGAAAAGTAAAGAACAGGAAAAAAAAAAGTTTAAGTGTTTCAGGGTGGATATTAGAAAAAAAAATCAAAAATATATATGACAAAATTAAATTTTCATTAGAAAATTTCTTACTCATTCTCACAGCATGATCAATAATACCAGATTGCACATAAACATCAAAAAAAGAAATGAAAAAGCCACAGAATTGTTTACAAATCTTCAAATCTCTTATGACTTCATTAAAATAAAAGAAATACAGTAAAAAAGATCTTTTTACAATTGTACACCAGAGACTGAGTGAGTACAGAGCCAAAATGAATGAATATAAACACAATACGAGAAATTGTGAGTCATTATTGAGTTCATTTTCTCTATTTACATTTAAGTGCCTTTTTTGAAATTGGAAAGAAGAAAAAAAAATTTATAGTTCTCAATTCCGTACGCATCTCGCGCCGTCATTGTTATTCCACTTAAGAAAGATCTTTGTTTTTTCCCGGATGGATCTGGAGCATCTGTTTTTTGTTACACTTGCACATGATGATGATCATTTTCTTTCTCTCTCTTTTCCTTTTGTTATTATTTCAAAAAATATTTACATGAATTTTTGTTGAGTTTTACTCAATGGAATTAAAATGGAGAAAAGAAAAACATTTTTAAACATTGTCTCATGAGAGTTCTTTTGTTGTTTTAATATGGTTTTCGAATAATTGACTATTATTATAATAGATTTAAAATTCATCAAAATAATTTTAATTGCTTTATATCAATAATTATTATCTATGGATCATTATTGAAACAGAAATTGATAAAAAATATTGAAAAAATATTTAAAAAGATTTTTTGATACGGAAAGACTTTAGGAAATTAAATTTGAATATTTTCATCAAGAGTCATCCAGTTCGGCCAATAGAAAAAGAAATTCAAAAGTGGTTTCTTCTAGTGTAATAAAATTTCACATAAGAAAAATTTTTGGTAAAAAAATTAAAACTAAAAATTTAAAAGTGAATTTAAAGTGAATTTTAAGACAGTGGTGGCCAAACTGTATACCGCAGCAAAAGCTTAAGTCTAATACGAAAAATGTTCAAAAATCAATAAACGATTGTCCTATTTTCATGAATTTAAAAATGGAGAAGAAATTTTTCAAATCTCAATAAAATTAAAATTTAAAGAAAAATCCTCCTGGTGTATCTCGAGAAAAATAGTTATTGTTAAAATTTTTCAAAAAGCGCAAATCAATTCACGAATTCTCAAATACAATTAAAAAATTTAGAAATAACAGAAATAAAAATATTAAATATTTTTCCATAAATACTGTCGATGATTAAAATAATTTAAGTTTCAAAATAATTTCTTCTTGGTTTAAAAAATGACAGCCAGCTCATTTGCATAGCAACTTGTTTAAGCTAAGAAAAGTTTAATATTTTTTATTTATTGATAAACATTAAAAATAAATATTCAATATGTCACATTTTCAAACAAAATTTTTCTTATTTCTATCTTTACAAATTATTGTAAAAATTAAGTCAAATTTTTTTCTAAGAAAAATCAAAAATTTCACACCAAATGTTTCTATCTAACCTCAGTCTCAATTTCTTTTCTTAAACAAAATAAATTTAAGAAACACAAAAGGAAAAATTTTTTCTTTTGATGAGAGAACAAAAAAGATATCTTCAAAGCAAAGTCACAGAAAGAGAGAAGAAAAGGCAAAAAAGAGATCAATTTTTATCACCGGATGACATGTGCACATTTTTTTGTGTGTTTTGTGTTGTTGCTCCAGTTTCAATTCTTTTCTTCTCTTCCTTCACACAGTGTGACGATTTTTTTTCTCAGATTTTTTAGGGAAAATTTTTTATAATATTTATGAAAAAAAAAAAACAAAAGAAAGAAAATTGCTAAAAATAAACCATGAAAAATTCTTCATTTTCATCAACAAAGAAAATCCGTAAGTGTCATAATGCTCAACACCACATCATAATTTCACCTGAATTTATTGCTAGCATTTAAGCCAAAAATTCATTTTCTTCTCTCGATGAAATTTTTTTATTATTATTTAAAGAAAAAAAAAACTTTTTTCCTTTCTCTAGCGTGAAATGAATTATATAAAAAATATGAAATTATGAAAATAAATTTTCTGTTTTTGTTTCTACGAGATGACACTGCCTGCTAGAGGTGAGGTAGAAATTATGAAAATATTATAAAAAATTATATGAAGCATGAAAAATGTGTGAAGAAATTTTTTTTAAAAATTATCAAAATCAAACCATAGAAATAATGTCGTATAAAATCAATTTAAATGTAGTAATAATTTTAATTTTGTGTCTCTTATTGAACTTAATATTTGACTATTATAAATCTCTACTAATTCTATCTAATACACATTTAAAATTAATGTAAAAATTTTATTAGAATATTTCAATGCATTTTTGATAATAAACATTTGACAGATTGAAAAGTTTTGATTATGTCAGGAATTTCCTATTAATATAGAACTTAATGTTATCAGACCAAATATCTTTCTATCGTGCTTTGAAGTATTCCAAAAAGAGTCAAAATTAATTTTTACCAAATAATTTTTGAAATTTAATTTAAAACATGTAGCTGAAATACGACTTTATCGATATTAGTTTGATGAAATAATTTGACAATTTAAATTAAGAGTTCTTATAAAATTTATTTAGAGTTCAATGAAAGAATTTCAACTCTTTTTAAAAACAATAGTCCTTCTAGTCTGGCAGCTAAGAATGGAATTACTTACACTCAAAGAAAAATTTTTACAACGCATAGTAAATTTGTATGGAAAATTTTACAACGTTGTTGTAAGCTCAGACCTTACAACAAAATTGTAAAATTTTACTATGATTATAGTAAGGTTAAATGTTTAAAAAATTACTATATACAAAGTAAATTTTACTACAAAAATAGTAAAACAAAATACTATATTGATGGTAAAATTTACTATTAAAATTGTAAAAAAATTTACACTTTTTTGAAAAATCATCTCGCGTTTGAACAAAAAATTGATTATACAAACACATTAACTTTACAATCAGCATAGTAATTTTTATTATGCAGATTGTAAGGTAAAAATTTTACAACATTGGAAGTAAATTCTACCATTTTATTGTAAGTTTTCAAAAAACAAAAATTTTACTATATTTGTTGTAAAATTTGGATTTTTTTACAACAAATATTGTAAAATTTCATTTACTATGATTTTACAACGCGAATTGTAACATTTTTTTTCTGAGTGTAGAATCTTCCTTGGATTCGGCCTTCATAATCGGTCAAAAAAGACCGATCTAAAACTTTAATTCAGATTATAACAGAAGTTACAAATAACTCGCTTACTAAGTAACAAACAAACTTTAAACAAAAATACAAGAACAATCACCAACACATTCTCCATTCATATTCTTAAATTTCTGGTCATTATCTTTTTTTTCTCTTTTCACTCACATGTCTTTTGTTTATCTCATCGTCGTTTGTCATGTATTATGCAGATGTGTAAAAAGACATGAATACACATTTCTTCATCTCTGGTTCTCACAGGAAAAAGTGCATTAAGCAACGTCAACGAATAATTCTTAGAAATTTTAGTTAGAAAAAAAATATGAAAAAGGATGCTCAAGGCAGATATGGATATTGTCATTTGAGTCACTGATGCTGTCTTTAGGTCATGAAAATGAAAATTTTGTTTTCTCTTGAGAAAGTATTTTTTTTGTTTCTATTTTTTCTAATGTTTATTGTATTTATGGGACTGTTTTTGTTATTGATACTTTCTTAAGATATGTGTGGAAAAAAAGTAAGAATGTTAAGAAATTGAAAATAATTTTTTCTCAAAAATATATTTTAGAGCTATAATTTGGTTAAAAACTTTTCTTTGTGAAATTGGCTTTGAACAAATTTTTCAAAGAGTAAAAAGAAACGTGATAAAACAAAAAATTATTCATTGAATTTTTGCTAAAAATCGCTTTGTTTCTATTTATTGAATTATTTTTATAAGGAGCGTAATACAAACCTTAAATTAAATTTAATTATCTGTTTGGTTGTTGAACTCGTAACGTGCTATTTATGCCAAAAATCATATCGCTTTTATCTTAAATAATTAGGCCAGCGAGATAGAATGAAAAGTAGGCAAAAAATACTTGACAATTATTTCACTCAAACACTGACAATAATGCAGGAAAATTTGAAACAAGTAAATGAATCAAATGATGTTTCATTTTTTTTGGATTGAATTAATATTTTACTCTGCTACAATGTCCTTTATTTAGTTTAATATTCCTAAAATTTAAAAAGAAATTTCATTAAAAAAAATAAAAAGTTTTTAAATAAATTTTTATATCTTTTTACAGAACTAACAAATTTTCCAAAATGTCATCGAAAAGGAAATCACCACCAACAAAACTAGACGGCACAAATGGAAATGGCATCACAGACCTCTCAATACATTCTTCCGATCTTCATCACTTACACAATCATCAAATTCTTCCACCACATCATCTCGATCTCTCAATAAAAACAGAAACAAATGAAAATAATGAGAATCGAACGAGTCCACAAAATTTACAAATTAACGGCGATCGTCACATAGCAAAAAGAAATTTCCATGAGCCAGCTCATTCGCTACAAAATATTTTATCAAAACGACGAAAAAGTGAAAATTTTACCAACGACAATGTGCCATCACTAAATTCATCACCAAATCATCATCACGATTTAGCATCAAGTTATAGAATAAAAAGAGAACAAAATGGAAGCGATGGAGAATTTGAAAGTGGCGCTTATGGAAATAACAATAATAATCATGGTGAGAAAGAACTTCTGGTGCAATCAAAAAAGACCATGAATGATGTGTTGAAATTATTGACTAATAAAATGAGAGGTAGCACACTTAAGGATGGAAGAAAATCAAGTGTTGATGGAGAAGGTGATGCAAAAAGGTAAAAAGTAAATTTGAATATTTGAAAAATATTTTATAAAAAGTTGTAAAAATAGAATCTACTTTGTAACTTTTGGCTACTTTCTACGGTATATTTAGGCTACAGTACCCAAAAGCTACTGCAGATTTCGGTTCCTGGTTGCGGAGTAGATCGACAACTCTGATTTTATCATTTCAATAAAAAATCTTCTTCGATTCTAAAATCTAATTTCCAAAATTTATTAAAATTTTTAAGATGCTTTTCATACAAAAATTCATTTTTCAACAACTACTTTGTTTTGCTTATCAAAAATTTCCATCTCTGATGATGAATGTAGTTTAAAAGTGTTTGATTTTTGTTAATAAATTAATATTTTTAAATTTTTTTACAGTGAATCACCATTTGATCCAATAAAATTATTCAATCAAGTTGAAATACCTGAAAATTTGCAAGAAAGAGAAAAATATTATTTGTACAGTGAAATGATTTTGCAACTACAGATGGCACGTGATCATATATTGAGACAACAACCAGAAAAAGCGGTGAGTGAAATTTAATTTACTTAGATTTGATGATAGACAGAAAAATAATATTTAAATTGATCATTGATAGTTTTGGTAGAATTCAATAGAGCTATTACAGAGTTCGTGAAACTCTCAATAGCTTAAAATAACTTTCAATTTGACAACATTATCTTGAGTTTTAAAAATCTTCTAAATAAAATTTCTTAGGCAAATTAATAAGAGAGAAAATTATAGAAATTGTTTTGAAAAAACTAACAAAAATAAAAATTTTCAAAAGTATTAAAATTTCAAATCATAATTTCTGGGTTTTCTCTTAAATTCTTCAAAGTTTCTTGAACTTACTTTTTCTATTGAAATTATTCAGGAAAAAAAATTTCATGCATAAAAAATCAATCATAAAAGACACAAAATTTCTTCAATCAATATTCAATCACTCAATCGTTGTCTACTCTCACATTTGTTGAGTGCTTTTCAAAATTCTCTTTTGTTTCTATTTATAAACACACTCAAAAGAGTGAAAAATATCAATTTTCAATTTATGACTTTTTTTCTTCACCCAAAAAGAAATATATCATAACAGAAAGAATATGAGAATAGAAAAAATCATCATAAAAATATGAAAAAGCACTCGCCATGTCATTAAACTTTTCTTTTCACTCGAAATTGTTTTAAACACCCACTCGTGTGTAGAATATTAGTGAGATAAAATTTTTATCTAATTATTGTGTTTATGAAATTAAACAATGAAGAATATTTTTTTTCATAAGTAAATTACAAAAATGAAATAAAATTACTAACAAATTTATTCATTTTTTTGACAAAAGTCAATTATAAAGTTGAAAAATATTTGAGAAAAAATTATTTAGAAACTCAAAAGAAAAACTTTTAAAATTCAACTTTATGCGACGTTTTGCAGCTTTTTGCAACGTTTTACGGAAGTTCTTTTGCCTTGGCTATCTCATGCCTTGACTATTCATTAGTTCTCAAAAACAGAGAAAATTGCAAAGTTTGTGAGTTTTCTCAAAATAACAACAATTTTATCAAAAATTCTAAGAAATTAACATAAAACAATTCAAGCCAACAAGAGTTTGCACGCCTAGATGAAAGAATTTTGTAAATAGATTGAAAGTTGAAAATTTATGGTTTTGAACACAATTAAAAATTTCACAGAAATTTTTTTTTTAACAAACACTATTTTAAACCCTTATGAAGTTTCTTTATATCGTTTCAAAATTTCTTCTCGACTCATAACAAAACTTTTGATTATTTCGAATATGTTTTTATAGCAAAAATTTCATATTTTTAGTAAAAGATCCAAGGATGTCTTTTTTACATACTTAAAACTTGAGCTAAAAGAGCTCAAATCTAAAAAAATTAAACTCAAAAATTTTCCTTTTCAATTTTTTTCTATTGTTGTCAACCAGTCAACCATAAAAAAAATTCCCCACATAAAAGCGCCAACCAATAGGTGTTGCCAAAAAACATTTCTCAAAATTCATTCGTTAATTGTTTAAAACAATAGAATGAAATGAGAAAAAATTTATCTATTGTCACAGCCGTCGTCTTTTCTAATTTTTTCTTCTGTCATGATAAAATTTTTCTCTCTTGTCATTTTTTTCACACTTGTATTGGTTAGCATACACAATAGCTCACTCGAGCTCTGAATTTTTTTCGTATCTCTCTCACTTTTTTCGTGGGCGGCTGTGTAAAATTATGCAGTTGCGCAGTTACGTGCTTTACTTGTGTTTTTTTCTCTCTCTTTCATTTTTCTTTCTATTATTGTTCTTTTCTTTTGTCTTCAAATTTTTCTATCTCTGTGTTAGTTGTGAAGATGAGTTTATGGCATGCTCTCGCTCATCGAAAACATTATAAATAGATAGCGAGAAATGGGAGGACAATAGAGCGAAGCAAGCAACAAAAAATTTCTTTTTCATTGTTTGAATGAAAAATTTTTTTTGTTAGAGTTTTAGTTGGACAATTTGCTGTTTGCCACGCCTTTTGTTTTTGTTTGGAGACTTTTATAGAAATTAAAAGAAATTTTCAATAAAAAAATTCGATTTTCAACATTTTATAGAAATTTACATTTTAGAAAAGAAATTTTAAAAATTTTCCAATTTCGTTTCAACTTTTTACTCTAATTCATTGTTTAAATTTAAAATTATCTTGAAATTTCTTAATATCATTCAAAAAATGAGCAATTCATAACTCACAAATGCAGCACGTGTCTAATTAAAGACAAAAATATTTTTCCCTTCTTTATTTTTTTCATTCAAAATTTTCTTTTCAATTCATGTACTTAAGTTGTACTCAATGAACCTGCCTGATGTCAAAAGAAAATTTCACTCTTATTTTTAGACTAGAGAAGAAAAAAAAACAATAACGATTCATTCCACTTGTCTCCTTATGCTAGCTCATAAAAATGAACACAATATCATGTCAAGTCACTAATGGCATGTTCTTTATATTCATCAACGCGGGTAGAAGAAAAAAAAATAAATTTCCTACATGGTGGATAATTTTAAAATTAGACAAGCGGGCGAGTGAGGAGAAGAATGAGTGTTGGAAGATTGCTGCGATTTATCATGTCGAGGGAGTGAGTGAGATTGAGTGTGAGTGAAGAATCGATGAACATGTGTTTTTGTTGACTTTTTTTATTATTCTCTACCTTTTGAAATTTATAAAAATTGAGAGAATAAATTAAAGACCAAAAAAATTTATTTAAAATTTAAATTTAATTCTTTCTTACCAAAAGTTGCAAACTCAAAACAATTTAATAAATTTTTCTATACAGATTACAAAGATTTTTTGTTTTCAAGAAAATTAAAATTTTCTTTCAATTTTTCGTTTGAAGCAAACAAAACATTGAATAATGAAATTCGGTGAAAATCATTAAAAATTTTTAAAACTTTTGATGCTGTTCTGTTTCTATTATCACTAAGCTATTGATGGATATCAAAAAGTCTAGCAAATTACTAACTTAAAAGTTTTTATCTGCATAATAAATTGTAGGGTTCAGCATTATGTGATTAAAAAGAAGAATTATACGCTTTCTATTATTCTTTTTATCTGCATAATGCCGAGCCCTAATAAATTGTTATTGACAAGATTTTTTTCTGTAAATTACTAAATTTAACTTCTTTGCTTTTTTGTATTAACACAGAGAGAAAACTTTTTAGGACTGGCATAAAGTTGGATCTAATAAGGTTATTTACGAGACATAAAAAGTATACTTTATGACACTCAAAAAATTTTTCCTTATAACTATTTTATACCTTATAAAACTTTTTTAACTCTAATAAAACGGCTACAGCAGCCATTTGGCTACAGTAGAATTTGGCTACTAGGACCAGTAGATAAACAACTCCGGTTTTAATCTTTTCCTGTCATAAAGTCACTATGTAAGATCTAACTTTATGCCAGTTAAAATGATTTTTTCTCCGTGAAATTTTAAAAGAAATTTTGACAAAATTATTAAAAATTACATGATTCAGTTAATGATTCATTATTTTAAAATTAATATTTTAACTTCATTTTGTAAATCAAAATTTTCCCTTAAACGATTTTAAAAAAAGAATTAAAAATAAATTTTACATCTAAAATGCTTCTTCACTGCCTTATATGAATAGACATATGACATAAATTATTATCATCACCACCGTCGTAAAATTTAAAGTGTGTGTATTCATACAACACAAAGCATGCGGCAATAAACAGAAAAAAATTTATTATAGAAAATGTGATACAGGTTGATGCATCAAAATGCAGTCATATGGATAACATTAACGAACAAGAATGAAAATTCCTAAAAATGGAAAATAACAAAAAAGAAAATAAAAATTCTCTGTTACTCAATGGAAAAAATAAATTTTCTCTTGTGAAAGTGTGTGCATCTTCAATTGTCACTGAGACATGTAAAAGACAAGTGCTTTTGACGGCTTTTTCATGTGTGTATCATTGATAAATAAAAGAGTTGAAATTTCTAGGAATAAATTCCAAAAAAATTCAAAAGTTTTAATTTTTCAGTGATTTATAAAAATTCTTTTTGGATTTTTTTAAATGATTTTCATTACCAAAATAATTCATAACAGTATCTTTAGCGTAAATTTTTTTCTTGTTTTCTTTCAATCTTTTTTTCCATCTTCTCACTTTGTTTAGACAACAATTCATTAAAACAGATTTTTTTGAAAACGGAGTTAAGTGTATCGCGTTAAATGATGATACACACTCATAAAACTGAAAAGAAAAAAGGAAAAAAATATGAAAAGAGTGAGATGCGGAAAGATACACAAAAGCAAAATGATGTAAAATGAGTGAGAGTTAAAAAAAGTTGTCGGTAATTGATTGTTGTTATGATGAGAAGCGAGAAAAAGTGTTTATTGAGGGAAGAAAATTAAAAAGAAATCATTGAGAAATTTACAAAAATAAATTGATTTTTATTATTATAAAATTTGCATTTATTGAGAAATTTTTTAAGGGCTCGAAACCGCTTTGTATTTTAGCCGCGACAAACTACACAATAAAATACTAATCGACAAAATTTTAGTTGAAATTTTAATAGTTAGTTATTTTTAAGTGACCTAAAATTCAGAGCCCGAAACCAAAAACCTAAAGTTTAGTTGCGACTAACTAAAATTTAACTAATTTTAGTCGATTAGTGTTTTATTTTTAATCAACTAAAAATTAGTTGAATTTTAGTAAGTCGAAAAATGGTCACAGACTCTGCTAAAATCGATTTAAGTCGACAAAAATAAAATTTATTCGATTAAAATCGACTAACTAAATTTTGCTTAGTTAATATTTAATTATTAATTGATTAAAAGTAGAGTTAAATTTAAGTTGGTCGCGACAAAAATACAAAAAAGTTTCGAACTCTTAAATTTTAAAATAAAATTTCTAGAATATTTTCAAGAAGAAAGAACTTTCACTTTAGACCTCTTTACAGCACATTAGAGCATTCTAAACAACATTTAATTTCTCTTGAAAACTATTTCTTATGCAAACTGTTAAAATTTTTCTCAAAAAAATTCATTGAACTCAAGAAAAATTTCATTTCTTTTCATAAAAGAGAATTTCTATTTTTAATTTTCTTTTGTATTCAATATGATAAAGCAAAAAAACTTTTTTCCAATTTTATCTTTTTCCCCCTTCATGAAAAATCTTTTTTTGACTTCACATCATGTAAACATTCAATGAACCTGTCTATTAATTACTATTCACCTTTCTCACTCTTCCTCTCTAGCTTCATAGACAAACACTTTGAATTGTAAAATGTCTGTGAAGCGTGTGTAGATGAAAAGTGTGAATGGATATTGATACAGAAAGGGGAAAAGAGTTTATATAAATTTAGATTAACATTCATTTTAGAAAAAAAAAAATTATTTTTTATTTAAAGAATTTAAAATTATCAGTTAAAAAAATTTAAACTGCATTAGCAAGAATCCATGGCAAAAAAGCATTGACACGTATAAATAAGTCAGGCCAGCCTCCATTACAAGGTGGTCCCATAGGGACAAGACCGATTTGAACTCGAATTCCGTTTCTTAAAATTGTCACTGGACTTCCACAGTCACTATTGATTTAAGGAAATTCTAGATTTGACTACATAATTTAAATTTTATTCCTCACCCTCCACAACTTGAACCTATACCAGTATTTTCAGCACACATGTCAGAATCATGAATTGTAAATGTTGACAATAATCTTTGACATATTTCATTTGTAATAATGTGATTTGAAGTTGATCTCAAATCATCAGTCCAATGTTCATCTGGATTTGGTCTTCCAAAACCTAAGAGAAATTTTATTTTTTAAAAAATTAAAAATCTTCAAAAATTTTGCTCGTGAAAACATTTAAATATGTTATTAAATTATTTAATGAAAAAATTTGTTCACCTGAAACAGTCGCAAGTTCACCAGTAAACAATTCCATTGTTTGTGTTCCACTTGGCAATACAGCAACTTGAACGAATTCATTAATAACTGCAGCATGAGGAAGAATCAAAATAGCGACATCATTAGGATTTCTATTGTGATTAAATTCATCACTTATGAAATCTGGATGTCGAATAATTTGATTTAAATTTATTGTGAATCTTTGTTGACTTGTTTCAATTCGTGTAATGTAGTGAGCACCAAGAATCACAGTAACAGAAGTTAGTGGTGAGAAAAAACTGTGAGCTGAAGCTAATACTGATTGTGGAGTGATAAGTGAACCACCCCAACGACCGACCATTGTTGGTGTATGCTCAGTTAAAATTCCAGCTTGGAATGGAATTGAATGAGGCTCAACCGGTTCACCTATGTGGATTCGACGTTCACGAAGAATTCTAACATCTTTTGGATGATAAAGCTGATCAACTGATGACCAATCGGTGTAGGCAAAAGCCAAAGTTGCTGAGAGTAAAAAAGTCACTAAAACTTTCATGACTGCTTGTTTTTGAATGTGATTTTTGTTCAAATTTTTCTCACTTTTATACTCAATTCCAAAAATGTTATCAAAAATATTTTTGTTACTGATTTGATAATTGAATCGTAGGACAAAGACTCACTTGAAAAAATTTTATCAATTATTTGTATTCAATTAATTTATTACATACTTCAAATTTGATCATCTTTTATTTTATATATTATAAGAAAAATAATTAATTATTTTTGCACTCGACACTTTTTTTTATTATCAGCTTTAAAAAGTTGAGTATTTTGAAGCAAGTGATAAATTTTTGACTTTTATTTTTCATTAAGAGTTCACGTGTAATGAAATGAAATTGTAAAGGAAAATTTTAGAATTTTTAAATATATTTTTCAAAACTTTTTCAATTAAATTTCTGCAAAAAACCAGAATCATTATTTATAGTTGTCTATATTATCCCACCGATCAAAGAGGGACATACTCACAGTTTTTTAAAAATCGCAAATTATCGTAAATTGATTATTAATTTCTTCATTAATTATTGTTACATTGTGAATTATACAGACATGTTTCAGTCCGCCTTTCATATATGAATTTCCTTAGACAGCGGATTTAGGGTAAATTTTACATAGAAAATTTTTACTAAAGTCCGTCATTGGCAGATTTAAACTTGACGGTGTAATCAGGTTTATTGAACTTACATGAAATAAAGGTATTAAAAGAGAATTTAATAGGAAAAATAGACGAAGGTCCCTCGAAGACAACGGAAAGACAAATAAAAAATAGAAAAATAATAAACTCAATTTTCTAATTTTCTGTTCTTCACGGCGTCACTTTAGTTCATTTTTAATAAATCCTCTTGTGATTTTTCTTTTTTTCTGTGGCTATTTTTATTCTTTTTTCTCACTCGCGCCTAATTTATTAGGATGGAGAAAAATTTATTTTAGATTATTTTCTTTTCTATTTGTGTTTGGCTTCGTTTGCATGAAAATGCTTTATTAATGCTTTTTATAATTGAGGAAATCTTTTTTTCTTTTCATTTAAATTTTTCGGAAATAATTAAAAGTATTTTTTTTTTCTAAAATCAATATGTGTCTCACATTCAACTAAATTTGTGAAAATTTATTAAAATTTAGATACAAAACCGAAAGACTTTTGAACATAAAAATAAATTTTTATTAAATTCATATAGTTTTAATTAAATTTAATATAAACTAGGGTTCGACATTATGCAGAAAACAAGGATGAATACGCCCATGTTTCTTCTTTATTTTGTGTGAAAAATTTTGAAGAAAAAAAAGACATATGCGCATCTTCTTATTCTTCTTATATACATGTTGCCGGACCCTAATATAAACTTAACAAACTATTTATTTCACGAATTATTTTTTCTGTTACTTCTTCATAACTATTATTTTCTTTAATGTCATTAAGACATTAAAATTGAAAAACTTTTTAGCATATTTAACTTGATTTCTAGCCCAATATATCTTTAAACGTTTATGAATGAATCAGTTAAATTTTGACAATTGTTTTATTGGAAATTTAATAAACTTTGTAAAAATTTATAACCTTTTTGAAACTTAAAATTTTCCTTCAAACAACAGATTTGAGTTGCTTTGCAGCTTTCGATATGTTATCAATAAATGCAAAATTTAAGCGTTGACAGTTAGTGGCGCTAAGGAATAAAAACAACTGCGTTCATTACTTAATTGTATTAAATAAAAATTTCAGTATAAAAAATTCATTATGTGTGGTCGAAAATTTCAATAAAAAATTTTCATTCTCAAAAATTCAAAATAAATTTTTCAACTCAAATGACGTTATACAACAAAAGATTAAATTTCACGACTTAAATAAATTCTTCTACTTTTGAAAAACAAATGAAAACATAAGAAATTAACTTCATTGAAATTTACGACTGTCAAGAAAGCAAGCAAGCTGTTCAAACCAACTTGACGAGATAATCAAGACTAATCTAATAAAACAATTAGCTTAAACAGCTCATTTTGATTTTTTTATGAACTGCTCTTGTTTAACTTTACACAAAATGAGAGAAAATACAATAAAATAAACATGAGAAAAGAAAATTTTTCTTTCTGAGATTCTTCTCTTTTTCGAGCTCATTAAAAATGAGTAAAATTTGCTTTGTGATTTTTTTAAATGTCAAACAAACAAAAGAAAATCACAATAAAATTTCTTAATGAAGTGAAGACTTGTTTTTTGAAGACAGTTGAATGAAAATTTTTATCAGAGTCCGAAACCGTTTTGATTTTTAGTCGCGACTAACTAAAATTCAACTAATTTTTGTCGATTAAAAATAAAACACTAATCGACTAAATTTTAGTCAAAATTAAGATAGTCGATTTTATTAAGAAGTAAAAAGTTCAAGAAGAAATTTTTCCTGATAAAAATCGTTATCATTGAAATTTTTAAATTAAAATTTTTAATAAAATCACAAAACATTAAAAATATTTTTAAGAAACTAAAAATTTTTTTCCAAATAAAGTAAATTAGAGTGCTCGTTTTAAGAGCATTAATAAAAAAAAGAACAACAAAAACACAAGAGCCAAGTGACACAACGCAGATGTTTTCCAGCGTTAGCTTCACTTATTTTTCGTCAAAAACTCCAGATGTGAATATGATGAGTAAAGAGAAGAGAAGAAAAAAAAGATTCATAAAGTTCACCCAAAAAAACTCAAGTCAATTACTTCATTTGAATTGTGTTTCCAAATCATCTCATGATTATCTCAATACACACAAAATTCAAATTAATTGTTTGTGTATATGGACTGAAATTTTTTTTTATTTTTTTGATGAAGTCATTCATTTGAAGTTTTCTTTTCTGGCTTCATAAAAATTCTTTGCTTTTTGATCTCTCTTCTCATGGAAAAAAAATTTCCGCTTTTGTATTTTATTTTCGATTGTTTAGAAGAAATTTTCCCATTTTTCCTCTTTATG
Organism: Polypedilum pembai; assembly: GCA_014622435.1. Lineage (NCBI taxonomy): Eukaryota > Metazoa > Arthropoda > Insecta > Diptera > Chironomidae > Polypedilum > Polypedilum pembai. The sequence continues at coordinate 78,793 of JACWBX010004216.1, forward strand.
ACCTTGACTGCAGTTTAATTTTATTATTTTCTATATGAAACATATGGAGACGGCAGAAATTTTATGACCGTCACTTTCCGTTCTAGTTTTTTGTGTCTTTTTCTTTCTTTCACATAGTTTGAAAATAATGACACATCTGGTTTCCATTGTTTCAAAAGAAAAGAATGAAAAAGAAGAAATTTGAGAATTTTTTAACTATGAGATCATTTTTAACTAGTTGGAATGTTAAAAAATTTCTTTTTAATTTGAAAAATTGTTCTAAATGGAAAGGAATCGCTGCAATATAAGGATGACAAAGGATTTATAGTTTAGTTATTTTTCTTCTTATTTTCTACCCAATGATGATTTTGTCAGCTAATGCTACAACTAGGAAGTTAAAATCAGGCAGTTCACGCGAAGATTTGATAGAGTTTTAAAATTTTTGTAAGCAGTCTACACTTCAAAGCAGAGCTATAGAAACTCATCTTATTAAAATCAAAAAACAAAAAAAATCTTGAAATTTAAATTTTTAACACTCTTTTTCTTGTTCTGAAAACTAAAGCAATTTTCATCAACATTCAACGAAATCCATTACATTTTCATCATAAATAATAAAATTCACATAAAACTACTTTTTCTTTCTTTTCAATTTTTCCCTTCAATTGCATTTGACAAACAAACAAAACAAACAATGTCAAAATGTTTCTTGAGACTAACAATAAATAGCAATTTGTAAATCTCCTGAATAAGTTAAGAAGCTGCTTCCGTTCAGTGCTATTCATATAGAGAGTTTTTGTTACATGAATAATGTCCTTTGAAAGTCCTTTTTTATTGCTATTGAGTTTAATAAAGGAAAAAGTTTGTCATTGAATAAGTAATAGAGGAAATATTTCTGGTGAATGAATGTTAAGTGGAAATGAAAAATAGTTCCTTTTTCTGTTATTTTTGTAAGTGAGTTATTTAGAGTTAAAGGCTAAATTGTTGCAAAATTCAAAATTTAAAAATTTTGTTTTTGATAAAAATGGATTTAGAGAACTTTAATTGATTTTGTTTTTATTAATAAATTCATAAATATTGTAATTTTTAGTTTTAGGGAAAAGAACGTGTTCTTTTTTTGCAAAAATTCATGATATTTCTTTAGCAAATGTTAAATAACTTTAAATTTAACTAAAAATAGTATTAAAAATAATTTTTCAGTTTGAAACTATGCCATCTAAAGCGTTAAGAGTAATTTTTGAGTTTGTTTTGTTATCAAGTGAAGTTTATCAGGTTTTCTTCAGAATTCTATTCTTAGTTATACCAGAGCCCGAAATCGATTGAAAAATTGAATGCTAGGACAACTAAATTTAGTCGACTTGCGTACAAAGTTTTAGTCGACTTCGGGCTTTGGTATACTACAAAACAAATGTAAAGTAAATGAAAGACTCTAATTTGATTATAAATCGAACGATTTAAAGTTGTTAGGTAAATAACGCAGAACCATGTAAAGTCTTCATGTATAAATAATTAAAGTCAAATAATAAAATTTTCTGTCTTAAATAATTTGAAAATATTGATGAAAAATTTCTTCAAAACATTTCCATTAGAAAATTTTTCGATGTCAAAATTTCAATTTTATCATTTTCTCAACCATTTAAATTATTCACTTAAAATAACAAAGAAAAGAATACATTAACAATAGCCTCAATATATCACAGCAAAGAAAATATTTTCTATTCATTGACAAAAGGACCATATTATGCAAACATAAAACATAATCTCTCCGCATATCCGCTTAACATCGAGCATGAAAATTGCTTTTCTTTCTCTCTTTTGTGTAACATATGTAACGACAACTTTAGTCACATTCAATGTTGCCTTTTTCCACCACTTATCCCTCGCACATTCATACATTTTCATTTTTCCTATTCATCGCCACTCTCCGTTGCTGTTCAACAAACAACAATAATGAGAAAAAAATCTTTCTTTCTTTTGTATGTGTTGACAATTATTGAAAAGAAAAGAAGCTGCTCAATGACATACGATGATTACACTTTCTCGCTCTTTTGTTAAATTCTTACATGTAATGCTTATCCGCTATTGATGGATGTGTTGTTGCTGTTGTTGTTCAAAAGACTGGTGTGAATAGATGAAAGATGAAAAATAGATAGAAAACTAAGAAGTTTTTCATTTCATAAGCATGAGAGACATAAGCTATTAAAATATAAAAAAAATTTATTTTTCATTTCACTCTTTAGAAAAATAAAAATAATTAATATTTTTAATTAAATTTCATTAGCCTCAAATGTTTCAAAACGAAATCTAAAGTTATCATTGATTTCACAGGATTTTTTTTAAATTGTTAGAAATTTTGCTAATTAAATTTACCCAGTGAAAAATTTAGTCAGAAATTTTCTAATATCTCCTCCGATCCGGACTAAATTTTGTCTGGCGTCTGTCCTTCGTCTATTCTGTTGGCCGGACTTCATGAAGAACGGTGGCCGGAGTTGAAGGTATCAGAAAGATTTTAGTCCGACGTCCGTCCTTCGTTTAATCTTAAAACTTAAGTCCGGCCGCCAGATTCCGGCTCAAAAAAATATTTCTCACTGGGTAGTTTTTTATAGATTTTTTTGTGAAAAATTCTTTTGAATGCTTTAATTATTTTATATTTTTAAAAGATTTTGCTAATTTAAGTTATTTTCCATTCAATCTTTCTATAGAATTTTCATCTTTTGTCTTTCTCTTATCTTCAACTCTTCATTTTCAAAACCAAACCACAAATCTAATCCAATTTATCTGCCCAACTTAATTTCCCTTCTTTTTCCCTCTTAATATCAATATCAGTAACCACTCCATCCTTTCACTCCCAAACATTGACTCGCCTGCAAAACCAAACGTCCGTCCACATTTTAATGAGTTTACACATGTGTTTACGATTCGATGACATTTTAATGACCGCACACACACATTGAGTGCACGCAATGAGGCGAAAATAATGGCAAATATATGCAAATGTAAGCAATATGAGGTAAATTGTTTGCCATTTTTGCAGTTCACTTGGTTGCTAATTATTTTCACTACTCGTTGCCATGAAAATGAAATTTTTAATTGAAAAAATTTTTGTTGATGAGTTTTAATTGCTTTTGAGTGTGATTGAATGGAAAATAAAAATTTTTTTTTGATAATGATTGAAAAATTTTTTACTTTTTATTTCACATTTTTCATATCTTTGTCACCTAATGGAAAAAAAGTCTTCTAAAAATATAAACAAAAAAACATTTTTTTTATATTTTTTCTTCATCTGATTTCAATAAAAAAAAACTTACTTTTGCGTCTTTTCTTCTTTCCATACTTAATTGTCTCTTGCTAGCTCGCCCATCTAGATTTGATGATGGTGCCATAATACCACACATCACTTTTCTCATAAATGCTCATAAAAATCTCACTCTTGAAAAAATATATGAAATAAGAATTAAAATTTTCAGCCTCTACTGTTTTTTTTTGCTTTCATGAGTGTGTTGTTCTAATTTTAGAGGAAAGATATTCCATAAATGAAAAAATAACAACGAAAATTGAGATTTGGAATATGACAAAAAAGTTGGAATGAATGTTTTTTGTGATGATGAAGAAAAAGAAGAAAATTTTAAAGATGTGTCATAATTTCATTTGTTATGTGATATTTTATTGTTTTTGACAAAAAAATTCAACTTTTGATAGCTACAAAAGGAAACATTAAAAAAATTAGTTATTATCAAAATTATAAATTTCATTCCATGTACATTAACGCCTAAGGCTGGCTGATAGAATTATAGCATAATCACAATCCACTTTACAATAAGATGAGTTCATCAAATGAAAAGAATTAAAAATATCAAGATCTGAAAACTCTTTAAAATTTTGAAAACATTTTGATCCCAGTTTATTTTTTAATCCTAATTTCCTAAACACCGAATTTCCAAAAACATTTAAAATTTTTCAATAATGATTTTGAGAAAGAATACAATAAGAAAATTTAACTCTTAGTTACCGAGCTGGATGATCTAATAATTATATTAGATGTAAACAAGACATTTTACAAACAATAAAAGTCGAATTTATTGTGATTAATATTTATAGCATGCGGATTAGCTCATAAATTAAGCATATATTTCTGAATTATGTTGTTATATACATAAATGTGAAGAATTTTTAAAAATTTAATTTGGAAAAAGATTATAAGGAAGAATTTTTCTATTGAAGTTTTAAAAATATTGTAGAATGACAGTCATTTGCTCCATATTGCACTTTTTATGCTCCTTTTTGATTTTCTTCATATTTCCATGTCTGGATTTTGGTTTACACTTTTTAAAAAATTTTAATTCAATCATGAACTACGAAAAATAATCAAGAAAAAGGAGAAAAGAACAACCTGAAGCATTTCATTTTTACACTTGAAAAATTTGTCAAACTTTGTATAAAACAGAACTTTATTTTAAATATTACATAATTTTTTTTCCTGAACAATTTTTTCCAAAATTCTTTTATTTATTTATTTTTTCGAAAAAATTTCTCCAGAAAGATTAAAACAAAAAATCACACACATTAGCCGCTTGCTGTATCTCATCATATTTCCATGTTTTTAATAATATTCATAATTTCCCATTAACCATTTTCAATCTTCATCCTCACAATTCATAATCTTTCACGCTTACGCTTTTTTTCATCTCGCCTTTTTATTATTATTTATCTCCGCTCTCGCTTAGTGACACATGTTATTGAGCCATTAGCTTCGTTGTTAACATCAATGGACAAGAGCATGAAGCAAGCGAAAAGCGATAATGATGATGACAATCGTAAAAATAGTGACACCCAAAAATCCAGCAGATGCGATGCGAGCGAAATGTAAAAAATTATTCTCCTGATCAGCAACGCTTAATTTTCTCCATTAATCACATTTGGGGTCAAATTTCCTTCGCTCAAATGCTGAATGCTATTAGAGCGATACAACGTTTTTTCCTCATTTTTATTTTTGACAAACGAGTGAGAAAATGGATTAGATGAATAAAAAAATGAAAATAATTTGAGTTAAATGAGTTGAAATTAGCTACAGAGGTGGAAAAATTTCTGCATTTTTTCATTTGGTCGCTTTTTATTTTGATATACAAAAAAGTCTTTAAAAAAGTTGCAAAAAATTTTATCTTAAGTTCTGATAAATTTAAAAAATACAAAATTTTTCACAACTCTGCTTAATTCATATAAAACAAAATCATTTTCATACATTATAAAATCCTATCTGGAGAAAAATGAAAAAGATGTGAAAAAACTCGAACAACTGTTCTTTTCATAATTTTCAATCTTTTTCCATATTTTTGTTTTATTATCATTATTTTCATAACATCACGAACGTATTTTATAAAACATTTTTGTATGTGACAATTAAACAAACTTTGGAATGCTCGCATTTTTATTTTTAATAAGCGGGAAAAAATACCAGAATGAGAATGAATGAGGAGGCTACTTTTGTGCGTGTCGCTTTTAAATGGATGATGAAGATGTTTTAAATGAATTTATTATGATGATGAAATAATTGAGAAACACTTTTGATGTTCATTAGTGAGTTATTAAAATGAAGAAGGATTTTTGAAATAAATAAACAATTTCAAAAAGGTTTGATCATTAGAGAAAAATTTTGTGTCTTCGAAGGGATTGACTTCTGAAAATTTTTGACTTCCTCTCTTTCTTCTCATATTATAAATTTCATATAAAATCACAATATTTTATGTAATTCTATCAGCACTTTTCATACCATTATGTTAAAGAAAAACAATTTTTTAAAAAAATTAACAATATGACTGAAATAAGATTAAAACGATTTCAAACTTAATTTATAATAACGACTTTTTATTAAGTGTTCTTTAAAAAATTTATTAAAAGTTCACTGAAAGAGTTTCAAGATTAGTTAAAACCATCGTTCTTAAAAGTGTACCAAGGAAGCAAATTAAAATAATATATTAGCAAATGAATTAAGTTATGATTGCTTGTTTAGATTTGTTATGCATTATTGTAGCAGTCTCCGTGTGAAGTAATTGCAAACCATTTTTTGCTGGTGTTTCTTTCTTCATCTTTTCTAACGCAATCTGAAAGTCAAATTTTCTGTAAATTATTTAAAATTTTCTCTTTAAGTTAAAAATGCACTGAAAAATATTTTTAAAAAGCAAAAAATTTAAAATTTAATCTTTTTAAAATTTTCATTATTCGCTTACATTTTCTGAAGCATTAAAATTTTCACATCTTATTGTGGTCATTTTCCTATTTTATTTTATCCACTTCTTTAAAATTCATTTTAATAATTTCTTTTTCAAACATTTTCATTAATGAAATTGAAAAGAGAGAAAAAAATTTTCATCTCCTTTGTGTCCTTTTCATAAAAGAACGAACATTAAACCGAGAAAATGATGGATTGCTATTTTTCTCTTTGTGCTCTTTCAACTTCTTTTCAATGCAAGCAAAAGCAGCAAAAAAATTTCATTATCATTGAAAGCGATATCAAAAATTCATCAGCATCAATATTTTTTTTTGCTTTCTTCTTTTCCCTTCGACACTAATTATGTAATTAGTTACAATACATAATACATCAAATAGATGATGAAAATGATGATGTTTATTATGATAAATTTGAAGGGTGAGGTGTGATGGGTTGTGGGCTAGATTTTTGTCGTTTTATTTTAATGAAAATTTTATAGACTTTTAAGTAAATTTTTTAATGAATAATGAAAAAGAAAAGTTGAAAGCAATTTTAAAAATTTTGTTTATAAAACTTTTGGAAAATTTCTTCAATTCATTCGAATTTTTTCGCAAATGAAAAATTTTGTTTTCAGAATGCAATTCTTTATTCAGTTGTTAATGATACTCTATATTTTTTGAACAAATTTTAAAATGTGAAGAACGAGTAAACTCTGAAATATTTAATGAAAAAGAATTTTAATTCTGAATAACAATTTATGTTTGAGTTTATTTGTAATCTCTAAATGATTGAACAAAAATCATATCGATAATGCAGATTTTATTGAACAATATACCACAAATTCCACGCCATCTGTCTGTCAAATATTTAATTAAATCTTTATTTAATTATAAATATTTTCTTTTTCTTTCTAGGTTCCATCATACGATCCTACAAAGCTCCATCACGATCTTCTTTTAGCCCAAAAGTCATTAGCTCTTCCCTTACCTACAGACCTCAATGATGACATTGCTATGCATAAAGAAGCTTTCCTTCAGGAACTCCAAAATCAAATTGCAGGCAAATCATCAAAACAATCATCACCAGTCCTAAACACGCCAGCTATACCTCCATCACCTCTTTTACCTTTCTTACCTTACCTCCAGCCACCTTATGTACTGCCACCAACACACGAACAACCACAATCATGGGCTTTTAATAATCATGATAGTGAGAAAAAACCAGAATTGACACTCGACACGCCACTAAATTTAACGAAGAAAACAAAGTCGACTGATGATTTAAAAATTAGCCCTAATGATGGCAACAACAATACGAGCAAAAATCAAAATCATGAAACTCATGCATCAGGATCAAAAATGCATCCGACTCAGCCAAGACTTCCATACAATGACGAACAAGATTTCTTTGCTGCTTGTCGTTTATGGCCTGTGATGGCAGCAATGCAAAATAATCAAAGTGCAGGAAATCAAAATTTTTCAAATGCTGCCAATTCACCGATGATAAATGAAGGCAGCTTTGACAGTATGAAACTGAAAAGAAATGAAGTGAATGCTGGTGGAATGATGAATGATGAAAAAGTTCGAATGGTGCGGCAACAAGGAAGAAGTCGAAATAGTTCAGATCGAGATGTTGTTGGGAAATCGTAAGAAAAATTTTATAAAACTTTTGAAGTTTTTTTAATTTTATTATTTTCAGTGAATCACTTGGTAGTGGACATAGTGAACCAAGAAGTAAATCACATATTAAACGACCAATGAATGCGTTTATGTGTTGGGCTAAGGATGAAAGAAGGAAAATTTTAAAAGCATGTCCTGATATGCATAATTCAAATATTTCAAAAATTTTAGGTACGTACGTTTTGAATCAAGTATTTACATTAAACTCAGTGAAGACGGCCAAAATGTTTAGTAAAATTTTTTAAAAATTACAAAACATTTTAAAATTTAGAAAGTTTACTCAAATATCAAAAAATTTCATTTTATTTTCAGGTGCAAGATGGAAAGCAATGACAAATTCACAAAAGCAACCTTACTATGAAGAGCAATCACGGTAAAATTTGAATTTCATTGTCTTCAAACAAAACGTCTTGAAAACTTTTTATTTCAGCCTCTCGAAGCTTCATATGGAAATGCACCCAGATTACAGATATAGACCGCGTCCGAAGCGTACCTGCATAGTAGATGGTAAAAGAACAAAACAATTCAAACATCCCAACACAATCACATCTCAAGTCAATTCAATTTCAGGCAAGAAAATGAGAATTAGCGAGTACAAAACGCTCATGAGAAGTCGCCGCAATGAGATGCGTCAGCTGTGGTGTCGAGAAGGTGGAGAGATGAATCCAAACTATCCTGATATGATGCAATCACCAGAGCCACCAGGATCATCAGGTGCTCCTCTATCACCGTCAATGATGAGCGGAATGATGCCAATGGGTGGTCGATATTATCCTAATGACAGTCCTTCACCATCAGGCAATTCAAGTACAAACTATGACTCAAAAGAAGATGACTGAGGCATGTGGATGAAAAAATTCATGGAACGATATTGTTAAAGGAAAGTTTTTGATGATCTCGAAAATGAAGAGATAAAAAAATACTCAAAAATTAAAGGAATGAATTTTTTTTGTTAAATTTAGTCTAAATGTTGAATTAAAGAAGAGAAAAGAAATGTAAAAAAGTTCTTTTAGATTTTTAAAGAAAATTTTAAACTCAATGTGGACAAACTAGTCCTTAATTACATTTATAGAAATTTAAGAAGAAAATTCTATTTAGAATAGTTTCAATATTGATGGTAAATTGCAACAACGACTTGAGAAAAATAATTTTGAAATTAATTTCTTTCAAAATTCAATTATGATGAGTTTTTATCTTTTGAGTATTGTAAAAGATTCACCTGTGATGGGAAATAAATTGTTTTTTAGAGAAACTAAACTCTAAAGTGAAATTTTAAAGTTTGTTTTCGAGTTGAACTTAAATTTTTCTTCACTGGTCAACACTTTAATTATTTCAAGGGGTTAGAACTCTTGATAGCAAAAACAGAGTAACAATTGAAACTCAAAAATGAGTTCTTTCCACTTGACTTATCTAACTGTTGAGCACAGTGTTGTAAAAGTAGAATCTACTTTGTAGCTTTTGGCTACTTTCTACAGTAGCTATTTGGCTACTGGCTACGGACCAGTAGATTAACAACTCTGGATGAGCATTAATAGAATTTGCTTTTAAAACTCAAGTGTTCTGTTTATTGTTTAGATTTTTATGTAAATTTTTCTTCACGAAGAAAAGTATTTCATAACTGACTTACAGTTTCTTCCTATTAAGTCAAATTTATAAGCCTTAGAAAACAAACTTTGAAATTCTTCTTTCAAAAGAGTAAGAATTTTCTGTATCCCACTTAAAAAATTACTGATTTTGAGCTTATAAATTTAACTTTATAGGTTCAAACATTATGTCAGCTACAAAATACTTTTTTTACATGTCTTCATAATTATTTTTTAAAATACATTAAAAATTCATCTTTAAAATTTCATTTTTCAATTAAAATCAAAAGAAAAGATAAAAATACTTCAAGAGAAAAATTTCTTATCATAAAATTTGCCATCAATTTAAACCAGAAACAAGCTAAAAAAGAATTTTCACCAAAAAACCAATTTAATAATGAAGAATTTGTAAAACACTTTTGTGCCATTTTGTTGCGACAGAACGAATCAGTCAAAAAGAAAAATTAAAGTAAAAATATTTTACTTGATTGCCATAGAGGGGAAATTTTTAAAAATTTATATATTTTTGAATTGATTAAATTTAGAAAATATTTTAGTTAATTATTGAGTAACACTTGTCAGTTAAGAAATTTTAACAACATTTTTTTAAGTCTCATTAACCACGATAGAAGTAACTTTTTTTTAATAATAATTTTTCGGGAGGCTCTTTGTGATATTCAGAATGTTAATAAAAATAATTTTTTCATCTTGCTTGTTTTCATTTTATTTGTAGTATTTTCAATAATATTTTTGTTTAATTCTTAATTGTTCTCCCAAAATAGTTTAAAGAAATAGAAGGCCATGGAAATTTTTCTATAATCAAAATATTTCATAATAAATCCAGTGTCATATAATAATAAATTTTAGAAATAAAATGTAAATGAATTTTTTATTTTGTTTCATATTTACCACTAACAAGAAAACTTAATTTTAATAAACAGTTTTTAGAAATGAAAAAAAAAAAAAATAAATGAAATTTATGTAAAAAGTTAAACATGAAATAAAAGTAATAAAAATATCACAATTTCATTTAAATTTTGATTGAATAAAATTTTAACTTATAAAAAATTCAAAACTTAAATAAATTTTATAAAACTTTTCGTTCAAAAGTTTTTTGAAATTATAATTTTTTCATCATAGACTTTACTCATTTAGTCTTCATCTTTTAATCATATAAATTACAAAAAGTTTGCAATAATAGAAGAATTTAAAAAAGTATCAAAAGTTTGGAAATCAACAGTCATTGCCGACGTTGAAAATGAAAGTAAATTTTCAAAAATTTGACCATGAAAAGTTTAAGAAAGCATTGCGCTTTTCAAAATTTTCATTACGGATTTATTCATTGTTGTTACACAGGCGATCAAGATTACCTGAGATAATATCTGCAAAAAAATTCGTTATGAAAATTTTAGACGAGCCTAAATCGTTTTTGAAACGCCATCTACAATTTTCATAGCGAATTTTTTGCAGGTATTATCACAGCCAATCTAAGCAGTCTGTGCAACAAGACTGGATCTATTTTATCAGTCCTTCAAAAATTGCATTGAAAAAAATTAAAAATATTTTTGATACTTCCGAAGTAATCAAAAATGTGTTTAAATCTTCCGTTTACTTGCCATAGCAATGCTAAAGGTATATAAATGTGAAAATTATCGTATTTTTGGTCGTATCATACAAAGTGTAAATTTTTAGCGGTTTTGCAATGATTTCTCCTAGATATCAATCGGTTTTATATATCAAACGTTTGAAATCACTTGAAAATAGTAAAAAGTTTATAATTTAAAAAAACTTCAATCATCTTTTTCAAAATACCTCCTTTAATAAAATAATCATAAAATTGTGATTTAAATCATTTTTCATTTCTCATAAGTCACATTACAAATTTAAATTTTTCATTTATATAACACTAATATAAGTTAAAGAAAAATTAGATAGTTGTCAATGTGTGTATAAATGAATAAAAAACTTTACTCTCCTAGAAATACTCTAAATCTTTCATTATAAAATTGTAAGCACAAAAAATGTTATTAAAATAAAAAACACAGAAAATTTCTTTTTTTGTAATTTTATTGTGCCATAACTGAAACAAATGAAGAAAAATATGTAACCATGGTGATGAAAATTTAAAAATCATAGTAAATGTAAACAAAAATTCTTTCTTAGATCAGAAAGAATGAAAATGAAAAGAAAATGATAAAATAAAAAATTTAGTCAATAAAATTTTTGAATGTTTTATTAAAATTAAAGGGAAACAAAGTAAGCATTGAAACTCAAAAATATTATCAACAAATTAAAAAGTTTTTGTTAGACTTTTTTATAAAATTGTTTCTGCTTGATTTAGATATTTATTTCAGCAAGATAAAGCTTGTAAAAAATTCGTTAAAGCAAAAGTTTTTCGTTTTTAAGACTTGACATTAACAAGAATTTTCTTCAACATTTTTTAAATTTCTTCTTGATGCTTTTTCCATCAAATTAATAGTAGCATATTCTAAATAAAATACAAAATATTAAATTAAAAAAAGAAATCAAATAAAAATCTTTACCTGCAATTGTGTTTGCATCATTTTCCTCAATATTATCAGTCATTTCGTAAAGATTTTCTTCATCATTTCTCTCATTAAAATTCTTTTCCCAAAGTTCTTCATAATTCAAGCTTGATTCTCGTTTAGAAGTTTCTCGTTGAAAAGATAAAAATCTTGGCAACTCTTCGTAATTTGGGTCTGAATAAATCGGTTCAATATTTTGATTTTCAATTGATTTTTGAATAGTTTGTTGGTCATTTGTTTTCTGACAAAGTTTATATAGTAAAATAAAATTTATGATGAACAGTAAACAAATGATGACAAAGCTTCCTGTTATCAATGAAATGTTTCCCATGAGTATGAAACATTCTGTAGTTTCAGTTGAAAGTTTTTCTGCTGAATTTTTATTGCAAGCTATAATTAAAAAATTTCCTTCAATTATCAGATTTTTCCCTAATTTATCAATAATATTAGCATGGATGTGTAATACTCGATTGTTACTTAAATTAACAAATTTAATATTTGAATTTTCATCAAATAAATCTGATCCAATGAAAATTAAGTCATTGTTTATAGCCTCAAATATTTCAAGATGTTTAAATTCTTTCAAATCAATTTTTGAGATGTTTTTCAAATGAGTTTCTTTGATGATCAATGTTTTCAATTTTTTAAAAAATTTTTCAAATCCATATGGAAGGTAAAACATTGTACAACGTTGAATTTGAAGGATTTGAAAATAAGGTTCGCTAGCTTTATTGTTAAAAGGCTCAATTGTCATAACGTGACTTCTTAAGGTAATTTCTGAATAATTTTTTGGCTTTGCATCACATTCATTTCCATTTTTATAATTACATACAAAAGTGAAGTTTTTCTGACTTGACACACTTATCATAGTCAAAAATATTCTAAAGAAATAAGTTTTTATTATTAAAGTTAAATAATTTGAAAAGCTTTACGTCAATTTTAAAATCATTCGGAAATAAATTGTTAATAAAGTTAAAGAAAGTTTCTTAGTGAGTGTAAATTTTTTCAAAAATTTAAATATTTTGGCAAAAATTTTGCATGTAAAATCTTTCACAAAAACTGCCGTCTAATTAATATATGGATGGCAGAATAAAACTTGTCTGTTTAATACATTTATGAATTTTCGAATTTCTTTTACTTTTATTTACAATTTGTTCTCAATTTTTTAAAATCTTATACAAAGAAAATCTTCAATATATTCATTTTCAAATGTAGAAATTTTATTGTGAATTGTAGTAAGTAATTGGAAATGAAAATCATACTAAAAAGTTTTAATATATTTTGTCATAATTTTATAACCACAAAAACAAATGAATAAAATTTTTTATGCACAAGATTTGATTCATTTATGACTAAGTTTTATTAAATAAATCAAAATTGAATGAAATGTGTTCTTCAATTGTTGCTAACCTTTATATAATCGATTTAACTGAAATTTAAAGCAATGTTATGCTTTAGTAAGACTATTATATCAGCATATAGGCTGAAATTTATTGCTCTATGAAATTTTACGGTTTCTAAATAAAGTAAATTTTCAAAAACAATAGTAGAAACAAAATAGTTTTTGAACTTTTAGAAAACTCATAAAAATGAATTCAAAGAATCTTTGAAGTTTTTTATTACCTAAAAGATACTTTTTGTGTGAACGAATCTTGTTTTGAAACACTTCTCTTTGTTTATTTTAAATTGTTAATATTTAAAATCCTCTTAGATTATGTTTGGATGTAAAGTCTTTTCAAATTAAATTCATAGAATTAAAACGTAAATTTTTATAGGATATATTTTTTAAAGTTATTTTATATTAAATAATATAATTTGCCTTGACAGTAACATTTACTCATATTTCATTTCATTTAAATTTTTAGTCGAAATTTTCGTTTGCTTTTTTTCGTAAATGATTTTTTTTTTTTTTTTCGCTTAGACCCTTACGCTCTCTTAACCTTTTTCGGTTGTCTCGAGCACTACTTCCTACGGACATTATCCCATCTTAAGGATGTGGATAGCGATAATTTTATTGCAATTGTTAAGACTCGTCAGTTAATCTTCATCTGGAGTAATAGTTTTTCTCTGGGCTCTCGTTCCAAAGTAATATTTTCCAAGTAACATTGTACCGTTCCCATAGAAAATTTTCCTTCAGAATCCGAAAAACAACACATCTTAACTCTTGCTGATTCATATAAGAGAGCTTTTGGAACGATTTTTGAAACCAAAATAAAAATGATATGAAGTGAATTGTAGACTCGAATTTTTCCGAGAAAAAATTCGTTATTAAATTAAGAGACAATTTAAAAAATTATATCACGGGTTCACCAGTGTCTTATCAATGCCCGATACAGGCAGCTTAGTACACAATAAAAACAAAAATTATAGAAAAATAAACTGGTAAAATGTAAAAAATTAAGAACTTTTGATTTATTTTTATTTTAAAATTTTATTTTTGTGTTATATAAAGAATAAATGTTTACAATATTGAGTGAGCGATCTGCTATTAGGGGTTTACAAATCGGGAAAATTCCCGAGAATTCCCGGGACGGAAATTTCCCGTACCCGTTCCCGTTCCCGAAGATAATCCGGGAAATTCCCGGATCGGGAATTTTTCTATACATTTGTATAAAAATTTACAACTTTTTCTGTCACAAAATTATTTTTCAAAATTTTTCTAAAATATATTTCTTAAAAACTTTTACAAAAGCAATTTTAATTAAATTTTTGAAGGATAAATTAATTCTTAACAATTTTTTCAAAAAATTTGACAAAAAATTTTTTATTCAAAATTTAAATTTTTTTTGTAAAACTTTTTCAAATTTTTAATATAAACTGATTTAGACGCTATGTCATTCAAAAAACACCTTTTTTGACCAGTTTTTCAAACAGTCATGGTCACTTCTTAACAAAAATAGAAGTCGGGAAATTCCCGGGAATTTCCCGTTCCCGGCCTGCTTTTCCTGTTCCCGTTCCCGTTCCCGGAATTCTCAATTCCCGGGAAATTGTAAACCCCTAACTATATGTATAATTCTAAATACCAAATAACTTTAAACAATATTTAATTTAAATTGAATGCAATTGCAATTTTACTTATACTTATTTTCTAAATGATATTTTATTAAATTGATGATCCTTAATTTTGAGAAATATTTTGTTCTATTTTTTAATGGTTTTTAAAGAAAACGTAAATGCATGCGATTCAAATTAAGTGGAATAACGGTCAACTGACTTCTCCTGGATATTACTAACAATTACGATGAATTAGATATGGTTATTTGTCAAAAGCATTGCATTTGATAGATCAAATTGAAATATCACTACAATGTCAAAAAAAATTCATTTTGATGAAGATAATAAAGCTCTCAGAAATGTTGATGTATTTAACTGCTATTGAAATAAATTTTATCATCCATCAAAAATCACTTCAATGCATTAGTCAAAAACAAAAGATTCATTCAAACATAAATGTTTCAAATTTTCATTATTAACAGTTCAAGTAACCTAAAATTATTTTCAGAAGTTTCCATTCAAGTTCCATAGATTTTGAATAGTATAGACTAGAGTTTTGATAAAAAGTTGCATGTATGAACTGAATAATGTAGCAAATTGATTGATAGTTTAAATGTACTTTCAATCTAATAATATTTATTTATTCTTTATAAAAAGCAGAAAAGGAAAATATGTTAAAATTTAAATAAATATTTAAACTCATTAAATAAAGTGTCTTAATTCTCATAAGTATGTTCTTTGTCATCTGATTTACCTTTAAATGACATTTGTCAAGGTATAAAAAGGAAATACAAAATGTCTCAAAAGATGAAAAAAGACTAGAGAAAGATTAAATCTTTGAGGCCTTTTTAAGCATTATAAACACACTTTGTGGCAACATTTGTAGAAAAAGGTCACAGAAAAGAAGGACATGCGTCACTCAATTGAAAATGTGTCTCATAATTGAGAAATCAACAAAATTTTAGGACTTTATCATAATATTTCCTTTGAAATGAGCAAATTTGAGCCTTTCTCACACTCATCTAAGTTAATTTGTTCTTCTCATCGCTTCAAGCCTAAAATTAAGTTAAACTTTTCTTCAAAACAAATAAACAAGAAAAAGTTTTATTCTGACCGTTTCTTTCTCACTCAAATAGATTGAAAATGATACATAAGATAAAGGTTATAGTGAAAGATCATTAAAGCAAACTTTTCTTTTGAAAAGCAATAAAATTAAGAAGAAGGGAGAGAAACTTGTTATAAAATTCATTATGCTATCATTCTTGAAGAACACACGCAACTGAAAACTTTTTCAAATATAAAGATGCAGCCTGAATATATAGAGAAGAAAAAATTGAACTTAAAGTTGATTGATTGATTTGCGAATATAGAGTTTCAGAGCAATGAAGAAGTTTTGTTTATTGAGCAGTCACTTGAGAATTGAAAGTGAAAGATGTTAATTTTAAGGTTAGATAAATAACTATAAACTTACTTTAATAGTTTTTGTAATATTCCCATTTTAAATAAAATTTCTTTATTGATTTTTTAAAACAACAGCAAATGTCTCAAAACATAAACCTAATGTTACATACTATGAATATAATGTCATACAATAGTTTTCGCAGTTTTTAATGAAATTTTCATCTATGATAATAAGTTACACGTGAACAACATTCTAACATTTAATGATTAAAATAAATCTCATTTATAGCACCACACGATGACTTGATTTCCCCCAAGTGAGAGAGAGAAAGCAAAATAGCTAAAAGCTTCATCAACCAAACGTCCCATGATGTAATATCAGAAAAATGACTGAAAGAAAAAGTTAATTAAGAAACAAGAAAGAGAGAAAGAATGAAGGAAAAAATAATTTTTTGTAATTAGAAAATTCAAGCGAGCGAACGAGCAAATTTATGCAATGCGATTACGCGCAACATTAAAATTCAAACTGATGAAGCAAGGGATGAGGAAATTAAAGAAAAAAGGAAGTTGATATCAAGGTGGAGGAATAAGGCATTGCCGTGAGATACAAAAGTTGCAAAATTATTACCAAAAGTATGCAGACAGCAATGAATATTAAGTTAATCCTGTCTAGTCACAAGTTCAGAAATTCACAGAGAGAAACTCCATGTTCATTTATTGCAATAATTATTCAATTTAAATCTCACAAAAGGGAAAAGGAAAAAAACTAATTGGAAAAGTTATTGAATGAATCGAAAATCATTAAAATTGTAAAATGAAACATTGCTGCAGAGTGCGATGGGAGTTGAGATTTATGATATTCCATCGAGCTCAACATTATAGCAAATTAAATTGTAGATAAATTTTTTTCTATAAATCAATATGTATGGCAAGATTTTGGTACACTGTAATTTTTGCTACTGCTGTTTCTCTACTATCACACATAGCAACATTTTTATGTCGTCTCGTGAATTTAATTAACTCGATACAACATCGACTAATTGGAAATGTGTGTAATAAATTATGCTCTGCCTCTGCAGCCGCCATTCCACACGCCTCGTTTACACGGATATGACTTCTCCGTTACGTTGTCGAAATGGGATTTTGTTGTGGAATTAAATAACATTAACATTGTGTGTACTATATGCAAGTGAGAATATGAAGTAGGCGAGTAGGCTGTGTACATGTAATTCCAGGGGGATGGACACGGTGGCGGAAACTTGAAATTTTTTTCGCCCTTTTCGCCCCTTTCGCCCCAAAGTTTTAATTTTTCCTATTTTAACATTGAATTTTTTAACTCTTTTGATGCATTTTAATTATTTCTACAAAAAAAATGCTATAGACATTGAAATTATGTAAAAAAGAGCAAAAAATTCTAGCTATGATTAAGATTTGAAACCGCGATCTCAAAAGTTTCACTGAAAAAATTATAAAAGGGGCGCCCCTTTTAGATTTTTTCGCCCTTTCGCCCCCGTGTCCATCCCCTTGTGTAATTCTATGCAAGAATTATGTGTATGTTGCATTGAATTAATCTTACAATAAGAGGAATGGGAAATTGATGAAGTTTCAAATTTACTTTTTTGTCAAAATATTCATGACCAGCTAAAAATAATAAAAATTGCCTATTGAAAATTATTTTTGTATATAAATCAGTGCTGTATAAATTATAATTGCTATAAGGAAACCTTAATGTGTCAAAAAATATTTATATAGTTTAAATTTTCACATAGCTCATTTAGAAACTCGGAAATTTCCAATTCTTCCCTTGATTTCATTTGAAATTTGATTGTAGAAATGATGAACTATGACGCTTTAAACTAGTACAATCCTCTGAAAAATACTCTACTCTTAATAATAGAGGAACTGAAATTGTAAAGACTCAGCATGCAATAAGACCTTATAATCATCACTGTACAAAAAATACACCTTTACAAAGTTCAATAAACTCATTGCATTCGCATTTAATTTCACTAATCTCAAAACAAACACAAATCACAAAATGTTCAAATCCAATAACAGAAATAGACAAAGATTTAATTACAAAACATTGAAACATGTCAACAACAATTAATCTCAAATTGCAGGCATGAAAGAGAAAAAAAAACTTTTGTATATGCCAAGAGTGAGGAATAAATTTGAAACTTGATTCCTTTACTAACGTTGTTGTTTCGATGCTATAACAGCTTGTAATTATTGCTCCATGAATGTGAGTTAAGCAGAAAAAGAAAAAAGTTTTCCATCACTTGCTGAAAGGAAAAGTAAAATCATCAATTTGACGAAGGCTCATCGCTTCTTATCACTGATGTTGAAAGTTGCTTGAATGGAAATAGAAAAAGACTCTGCTATGCTGATGAAAATTGATGATTTGGACCATTCTCGGGTGAAACTGCCTTTGTCATTATCGAACCAACCCCTGGTGACGGTAATTTTAACATGTATAATGTTCGCATTCGTGTAATTAACGATTCTGAAATCTTGTTTTTACTACTCAACGCATTGCTGCATGTTGTGCCATCGAAATTGACCATTTTCACATGACCACATATACGCAAGCACAATTTATGGTAATTTTACGATACATCTTGCTAAGGGCTATTGATTCACACATCTAATGGACAGAACATTATAGCCTATATATGTTTTTAGTTTATTTTATATGTGAGAAAGTTTTCAGGTGAAAATTTTTATGTGGAAGAAAGTAGTTGTAAATTATTGGTTTTAGTGATCAAATGTTGAACATATGGCCGTTATTGGAAGAAATTTTAATGGCTGTTGTAGTGATTGGAAATAGAAATTATCATTAATCAAATTTTGTCAACGTTTTCAATAACAAAATTTCATTTTATGAATTTAAGTTTGATTTTTCTAACAAATATCATCAACCATGGCTTTCTATTTCTGTTTTCTGCAAGTTTCAAATAATTGTTTAATTGACAGCAACAACAAAGAAACTTTAGAAACTTGCACGTAAACATTTAAATTTTCAACAAATGAAAATTTTATGTTTAAACTCTCTACATATGTACATGTATGATGAAGAAACTTTGAAAATTTTGCATGTCAGTGTAGAACAGTAACATGTTAGACAGACAGCCGTAGAAAATTTTAAAGTCGAATATGAGACACTTTTATGGCATTTTAGTTTTGTTGTGTTGCCTAATTTGCATTTAGTGTAGCTCAGCTATTGTCATTGTTTCTCAAAGTTTGTTTTTAGTTTTCGAAGACTAAATATTCATTGCAAAATATTTATTTTAGTGTCGCAATTTAAAAAAGATTAAAAATTAATTTCATTAATTTAAAATATTAATTTGAAAGATTAAATGTGTAAAAATCTTCATTTAAATATTACTTCATTTCTATGGAACTATTTTTAAAGTCATTAATTCAACATTTAATTCTTGATAACAAAAAACTTTTATGTGTTGCAGTATGCTTTTTACTTTATTTCCATATCACTGCCATTTTTATTTCACGTGAATGTAAACACACATGTTACAAAGCGAATGTATTTATGCCTTAAAGGATTTTAACACAGAGAGAGAAAGGAAGCAAATGATAATGGAATTATCATTTATTGCATGAATATGCTGTGATGTTCATAATGCAAATAAGATCTTACTTGTATGAGAGGCAAGTCGTTAAATAGAAGTCACAAGACAATGAGTGTTAAATTGCACTGATAGACAACATCTGCTTCATATTCATAATTTTTTGTCACCTTCCCTACTTCATCACAAAAAGAATACCTAACAGCACATGTCAAAATAATTTAATTTCTATGCTACACCAACATCTGAAGACCAACAAAAATTCGATGTTTGTGTAACTAAATCAAACGCAAATTTTACAGCACATCCACATTCATAATTCTTCGTTGCCATCATCATTCACTGTTGGGCTAACATTCATAAATTCACCTCACGTACATTAAACAAATGTCGAAATAGGCGAACATACATGGCATAGTATGAATGAGTCAAAGTAAAAGGAGAAGAAAGGAAAAGGGCATATGTAATGTGGAAAGTAATGAAAAATACCGAATTTGAAAGCAGCTGCTTTATTCATGAACTGTATAGAAAAACATGTTTCTCTGATTAACGCTTGTGTAAAAAAAAAGGAATTTCATTCATAATTCATGAGGCGTGAGGGAATTTTCTTGCTTTATCCAGCTTTTTGTTTGTTGCAACTTGTAGTTTGTTTCATTTTTGCTTACAGCAGTAGTGTTACAGCAATTAAAACATGTTTTTGTATACGGAAAAAGAGCCTGAGTCTGTGTCAAATGCTGAATAAACAATTTTCCTACTGTGAATCACTCTTAACGATGAATTTTTTACGAGCTAAATAATAATAACAATAATTCTGAGAACAAGTGATTAAATAAATGTCAATAAATGTCAAATTTTTGTGTGACGAGTCTTTATGTTGATGCTAATGAGGCAATTTCATCCATTAAAAGCAAAATCTTGTAACAATGTCGATATTTTATGGCATCAAACAAACGCAAATATTTGCGAGCATACAAATCAATGTCTAAGATTTTATTTACGAATCAAAAGAAGGGGAGTGAAGAAAAGATGCGCGTCTCTCTAACCCATAAAGCAATTCGTTGCTACAATTTCATATCTTACATTTTTCTTGTTGTTGTTTTTGCTCGCGTCGTTATTGTTATGGTTGAAAATAAATTTATTGAGCATAAGAAAAGGAAAAAAATCAATAAAAGACATCAAGTAAAGAAAAGGCAACAGCAGCAGCATTTGGATGACGGAAATTGAAATTTATATCAGACGCTGTCAATAAACTCCTTTTGTTGTGGCACAACGATATAATTCTTTAATTTCCGGAATTTTATTTACTTTTTTCTGTGCTGCTCGTGTGCGTAAATATGGTTAGCGAAAATGGATTGCTGTTAAGAAAGGAATAAAGAAACGCATGAGTTAGGGAAGATTTCATTGGCAATTTAAGTTGAAATTTTAAAAATTGCAGATGTGGATTAAGTAAATTTATTGAAATTGATTTCTGTGACAATAACAACAATTTTACGAATTGTAATAAAAATTCTATTTCAAGTTAAATAATCTTTCTATCAGCATGCTTAGAATGATGAATGCCTCGACCTACATCAAGTTAAACACCAGACAATGGTGAATAAAAATTTACTCATTAATTCAGCAGTGCGACACTAATTTCAACGCTCATTTTTATCAAGGAAATTATGCAGCTTTGATGCTTGTGTGTGAAAATACTTCCTTCGTCGATTTCATTTTTCTCTACGCTCATTTGCTCGAGGCAGGTGATGTTGATTGATGATACGAAGAGGGAGAGAGAAGGAAAGGAAAAAATTGATGAAGAGTGAAGGAGAATTTCTTGTATAATCAAGAACTCGTGAAAAGTGCTGACAACAAAGCCTCTGACGAGCGTTGCTTGCGAGAATTAAAATATTTCATTCACGAATGTCAATCAGTTCACAGTTGAGCGGATGGCAGCAGCTTACAAAAGCAAAATTCATTAGTGACTCATTTAAATCAATTTTATTAAAAGTTTTCTCTTAAAAAAAACAATTTTTCTATTCCATTTCCTGCTCCACTCTTAACTTTGCTTGGATTATCTATAAAAAGTTATTCTTCATATTTTTCAACACAAAGTTTTCCTTATAGCTTGCATATTTAGAGTAGAAAAAGAGCATAATGATAATTCACAATAGACAATTTTTATCCTCACTGCTCCAATTTTATATTTTTCTCCATTGAGAGACCATTCTCTTTCTTGTCGTTTGGGGTGAAAACTAGCAAGTGAGTTGACTGTCTCTTATTATGAATTTTAATGACTTTTATATTCAACTGCAGCAGCAAAAGAATAAAAAATTATTATCTCTTCGCTTCATGAAGTTGAAGCTGTTTAGATGCAAATGGTGCGGCAGTGGTGGCGGTGTTGAAGGCACTTAATGCTTCTTAGCAAGAATGAGCAAATGATTGAAGTTGAGATGAAAAGAAATTAAGTTTTATACACATTGCACTTTATCATTAAAATTGCTTGGCGCTGATCCATTTTCTTGCTTGTGACTATGAATTTATTTCCCACGCGATTTTTGCTGCATAATTTAAAATAAAAATTGAAAAATTTGATAATTCACAAAAGCAGAGAAGAAAAATTTTCGTTCATTGGCGACAGGAAGGAAACTGAAAGCAATTTTTTCTGCATAATTCTTTGAATTGGAAAAAGACAAAAATGAAAATTGTAAGCGACTCAAACCCATAGAAGAAGTAAAAAGAAATGAAAATTTATGAGAGAATTTCAAATTAATGAATTTTGCTCATTTTTTTGCATGTAAGTCATTTTGTATTCATTGCAGTCATTCCATTATGTTCTTCTTTGTGTCTGGTTTTATTAAAGAATATTTTAGGCATTAAATACAAATGGAATTTACATTTAAAAGATTCTGCTTATTATAAACATTCACTTGATTTTCTGATTTTTCCTCGTATAATTTTTCACAATTGTGAAAAGTTTTCTCATTTTAATTTAATCATGGCTATAAAAATAATGAAATGTTTAAATTTTGTACACAATTTGCATGTGAATTTGCGCGCTGTTAGCACTTTTCTAAGAGATTTGTGGCTTTCTTTTCCCCATAAAGATTTATCTTGTACATTTTTCTCTGTTTATTTTAGCTTTAAATGAATGTGCTTTACGAAATAAGAGAAGACAATTACCGAGTGTGTAACAATTTGCTCTGATTGCATCTGCTGCTTACCATTTAATTAAATTGAACTTGAATGTTTTTTATGTACTTAAAATGACATTGGACTTGCTTGATTGCGACGCAAAAAAAAGAAATTTTTCATCTCAACCTGCTCATTACACAGCAGCTCATTATGTCGCCTACTAGAGACTGTGCTCACGCAAAGACATTTTTCTTCTCGTACACCTTCACCTTTAAACATGAAATAAGAAGAATAGAAAAGGTAGAAACAATGAAGCAAGTGAGAAAATCGATGAAGTTGAACGCTGTTGCTATATTTAGATAGAGACGAAAGAGAAGGGAAATTTTTTTTCATAAGCTTAAAAGCTTCGATTGTTAT
Organism: Polypedilum pembai; assembly: GCA_014622435.1. Taxonomy (NCBI): domain Eukaryota; kingdom Metazoa; phylum Arthropoda; class Insecta; order Diptera; family Chironomidae; genus Polypedilum; species Polypedilum pembai. Next base: position 102,295 of record JACWBX010004216.1, read on the forward strand.
CAATAATTGAATGAAAATGATATACATAGATAGAATGGGAGCAAAATCTAGAGCAACAGTAATTTTTAATAGTAATTTGATTTTATTGACAGTGATATCTGATGAATAATCGAAGAATTATAATAGAATGTGGAATAACATATAAAGTTAGCTGCCAAGGATAAGAAAAGAGATTTTTTTCTACCTTTACTTTCGAGCTTAGAACTTTAAAATCAAATTTATTTTATATAACTATAAAAAGCAAATTCAAAATTTATCACCATCGTTTCCTTTTCTTATAAAATTGTTTGTTGATCCAAAAATTGCATTTTGAATCATCTTTCAGAATGAGATATGGCAAAAAGAAACTTTCTGCAAACTACTGTAAATAAATCTCTAAAAGTTTTATTGAACAAAAAAATATGAATGTGTGTATATAAATTTTTTACGTATATGAAAAAATGGAAAGCAAAAAGGAATTGATTGCAAATGTTGTTCAAGGAGCATGAGATTTATACTTTATGCTATCTTTCCGTTTTGGCACAAACACTGCTAGAGTTAAGTGAACGAGAGTGAGTTTCTTTTTCATAAAAAAAAGTTGAAATTAAATTTGAAAAATGTGTTAAATTTGAAATCTTGATATTTTGATGTTATTCATAAAAGCTCAATCTAATTTTTCTTCACTCTTTCCATCAAGTTCTAAAACAGTCAGAGATATAAACTAAGCAGTGTTGTTATCGTAGACGTCTACGGTCTACGGTCTACGTAGATCTACCGTAGATTTTGTCTATGTAGACAATTGTCTACATAGAC
>JACWBX010004217.1:34912-47353 GCA_014622435.1 Polypedilum pembai
AACAGATTCCAAGACATCGCTTGTCTTTTGATGTCATCAGCAGATGGCAAGATGGATTAATCTTTAAAGATTAAAATCGACTGAACTTTTTAAATTTACAGTTCTTACTTTAGAATTCAAATTTAATTTTCAAAAATCATCAAATCTAAATTAAAAATATCAATTGAAAAATTTTATGCCAACTTCACAGAGGTAAAATTATAAATTTTTCAGAGGTGGATTGAAAATACTTTTGTATGTGTGTGGTTTTTTGGTCAGCATGAGTGGAAAATTGAAAATTAAAAAAAGAATGAAAGTCATGATATTTAATCACTTTTTGTTGTGTGTTGAAATGAAAAAAAAAACAGACCATATCAAATTTTCATCATTAATAATTTTCCATCATATACACATTAACATGATTTTCAGTTATTTTTTTTTATTTAGTGCCATTTCCTCCATTTTCAACAATTTTTATTGAATTAAAGTGCGTTCAACATTTATTATGAGGAAATTAGAAAAAAAATTTCAATTTCACAACTAGAAATTTTTACATCATTTTATTTTTTCATCAGAGTACAAAAAACACGCAATTTTCATCATTTATTCTTCAGTTTTTTTTAAGAAAAAAGTTACAAGTCCACTTTGGAGAATTTTTTTTATATTTTTTACATACGAATGAGACGATAAGGAAATTTTTTTCAGTAAGTATTTTTCAGGTCTTGACTTTTTTCAATTCTTCTTGATTGTATCTGCAACAAACATAAAAAAGACCTTAAAAGTCAGCGAACTGAACTTTTTCTCCCTTCATTTCAATTCGCTGAATTTAAATTCCTTTTTTTGGCCTTTCTCGTAAAGATTTGAATTTCTTTTTTCTTATTAATTAAGTCGCACAACTTTTGCAAGCTTTTATAATCTTCATGGAAATAAAAAAAAAAGTTGGCAGTCAATTAATGTTCATTCTTCTTCTTCTTTCTACTTTTTTCCTTTTCTCTGAACACTCTTGGATTAATATCGAAAAAAGAATGAGTGTGTGTGTGATTTTTATTTATTTATTTAAATGTAAATTCGATTTGCTACAAAAATTAGTTTTTTTTTTTCATTCTTATAAGTCTAAAAATCCTTGCCTAGTGTGTGTATAGATATTTCTATATTTAGTGTATGTGTGTGTGTTTATTGGGCGATGATGAGTAATAATGATAATAAAACATAGTTTAGAAATTTTAATTTATTTAGAAAATTTTACAACGAAATTTTGTAGAAATTGTAGAAATTTTTACAACTTTCTTTTAAAATTTCTACAACTCTACAAATTATTTTGTAAAATTTTCAAAATTAAAATTTCAAAAACTTTTTAAATAAAAACGACACTGTTATGGCGATTCTTTTCTCTCATCGACCATTAATTTTTAATCATAATTCACCTCTCAATTTTTTTTAAATATGCATAGTTTATCACCACTTTGTTTTCGACCTTATTCTTATTTAAATTTAATTATTAGTTTAAATCAATTGTTTAGAGACTGGAATCTGCTGTGACAGAGGTCCTCAAACTGCAACTACTATTTATAAAAATTTTATGTGCATCTCATCATCGCATAAGCGTCGCTGACGACCATGAGTGCACGGCACACTGATTTCAGTAACTCCCAGGCTTATAGCCGAGATTCTTTCGTTGTAAAAAGAGATGAATCTCACGGAAGTTTGGACGTGATGATTCACTACGTTGCCAACATTCGCACATGAGATCGTAAATTTCTCGTGGACAATTTACAGGAATTGACAAGAGTATCTGTGTGGAAGAGAAAAGAGAGAAAAATAAATAAATAAATTGTAAAAAACACTTAAGGAAAAACACATTAGAGCTCTCGCGTGTCTAGAATATTACTACTATTGGGCTATACAACTGCAAGGCTTTAAAAAAAATAATATTATGCTTAATCAAAAGTCAATTCACGTCGTGCAACTTCATTCGTCTTTAAATTAAAGAAATGTCAAATTTAAGGGTCGTTTCATCACTAATGAAAAAGTGCTTGCTTGCTTGCTTGCTTGCTCCATACAACTCAACGATAGATGAAGGGAATTTAATGGAAAATGTAGGTTTCATGAGTTTTCTGCTATTGCTATTTGTATATCTATCACAGGGCTAAGAGGAATGAGAAAAAATCACTCAGAGCAAAAAGAGAAATTGAAAATCAATAACTCATGTGACACAGCAAAATTAAGAATGTTTTTTTTTACTTTTTCATACTCAAATTTTTAATCATTGTTTGCTTTTTTAAAATTGTTTTGTAGTACAAAAATGACGAAAATTTGCTAAAGAAAAACAAAATTTTAAAATCTTTCGTTAGAGTTATTTTACTTTTGAAATTAAATTTAAGTTTGAAAATTGAAATTTAAAATTATTTTTAATTTGAAAAAATCGTTATTTTATTTTTAATCCTTAAAGCAGAGTCCGAAGTCGTTTCGACTTTTAGTTGCAATCAACTAAATTTCTTAGCTAAAATTAATCGTTTTGATTTTATTTTTATTCGATTAATTTTTAATTGAATTGTAATTAATCGTGAAAAGATTTCTAACTTTAATTTAAAGTTTAAAAATAACGGTCATTTTAAATTCAAATTCAAAATTCTTAAAAGTCGTTATTTTTATAATTAGTGTATTCTAAAAAATCTACTATGATTTAGAAATGTTGGTATTTTCATTTAAAATTCAAATCAAAATCATTTGAAATTGGCAAAACACATTTATTCAATATCAAAATCAAAAAGTCAGAAAATGCGCAAGAAAAATAAAGAATTTTTCATCTTGGGAAATTCTCACAGAATGTTAAGAGTAGAAAAGTGTAATTTATTGCCGATTTGCCTTATATACACACAGAAATATAAATCTATGAAGAAAAATGAAAGAAAAGGCGACGAAAGTGGGCATTCATGCAAATCCTCCCTTCTCATTTCTTTCTTGATAGAAATAGAAGAGAAAAATCGAAAAGCTAAGAAAAGAGAGAAATTATCGTTATTTTTCTGTTTTCTTAGGCAATGTTCATTGAAAAAAGAAGAAGAAGTTGAAAAAATTCTTAAATTGTTTGTGTTTCTATTGTTGTGAGTTTGAGAAATTTTTAGAAGGGAGCAAGAGAGATAATTTATGAGCGGAATTAGTGATGTTGCGACTTTTTAGAAGAGAGAGAAAAACTATTGAAAACAGATTATCGATTTGTGAAAAGTTTTCTTCTTTCTCGAGACATTTTGGTGCTTCATCTTTATAGCTTTGATAGTCTGGAAATTTAGAGAAATTATTTTATGGTCTATGGGGATATTTTTTATTGAAAATTGACCAGTAAGTAGGTCATATTTGAAAAAAAAATTTCAATTAACTCTCAAATTACTCATAAAATCTCAAATGGCATTAAATTTAGATAAGAATCAAACTCATAAAACTCCTTCCACCACTCCCTATCAATATTTATAATAGTATCGATAGGACAAAAACACACATTGATGATTAGCTTTAATCACCCGAAAATGAATATATGAGAATAGCAAGGGAGAGGAAATTATGGAATGCTGAATCAGAAAATTAATTAAAATAATAATAAATAAGGGCTGGATTGAAAGGCGAACGTCAACAACAAGAACATCAAAAACCAATGTGATATGTGTGTATATAAACAGACACGCTTGTGTTTATCACACATTAAATTCTGGAAAAGGACTTGACTCACTCATTCTCACTCTTTTGATTAGAAAAGCAAGTATAAATGAGCAAATGAAGAAATAATAGAAATTATTTTGATGATGCAGAAAGCTTAAAATAATAAAATAAATGATGCAAATTTTTAAATGATTTAGAAAATACCAAAAGGGAAGAATTCTATCAAAAAAAAATCTAACAATTCAACAAAGAAATTTTGTTTGCTTCATACAAATATTTTGAGTTTCAATGATTACTCTGTTTTCGCTATCAAGAGTTTTAACCCCTTAGAAAATACAAAAAGTTAGAAGGAGCAAAAAACCTTAAAAAAGTTTCAATAAATGAGAAAAAATAACAACTTAAACCTGTGATCAGAGCCCGAAATCTACTAAAAAATTATATGCTAAGTCGATTAAATTTAGTCGACTTAAATACAAATTTTTTTGTCAATTTTTAGTTCTACTTGTGATCAAAATTTTTAGTAATTTTTACTACAAAATTGAAAATTTTGAGTTAAAATGTGACGAGAAATTATACAAGGTCGAAAAAATTCTTTTTACAAAATATTAGAGTTCGGCACTTGAATGCAAGTTGCAAAATTTAAAAACGTTTCTAAAACTTGGAAAACATGTTTGAAACGTTTTTTATGTAAAGAAATTCAATAGCAATTTAGAAATGTCTAAATTTACTAAGTTTTGTTTGAGTTAACTCAAATTTAAATACTAAAAATTCACTTCTATTATTTCTTTCATTTCTAAACATTAAAAGTGACAATGTGCATGCACACTAAAACACTGTTTACGATGTTAAAGGCGGTTTTGAACCCAAAAACTTATGTTTAATGTGTTCTCTCTTAAAATTGATGTAAAAAATTATTTTTTTCATGCCGCATAAAATTGCAATAAATTGTAATATTGCAAGGGTGGCATAAAATGCTCATGAGCGATTAAAGTCGGGTCTGAATTGTGTGTGTCGCCCCTCTACTTAATATATTGTATTTTTTCAATAAAAACCACAATAACAGCACTATAAATGGCAATTTATTCCTCTCTCGTCGTTGTCCATTGCAAACAAACACGACAGTCGTCGACTGGACGAGAAAGCAAACTGAAATTAGTATTTGTGAGCAGCTAACTTTATTTGTATTTGTAGCGGAGCAGTAGAGGGATGAAAAATGAAAAATTTTCATTTTCCGGAATCTTCTCATTCCTTTTGCAAAATATGCAATATTTTATGATATTAGTAAATGACAGAGACAACAATTTAATTAAATTTTACTCTTGAAATTTTGTCTATGAATTTATCAAAGAGTGTGAGAGGTCATTAAAATTATTTTGAAATATTTTTCTGTTCTTTTTCGATTATGCAAGCAAAAATTGATATAGCACACGTTCTTTAATCTTTATTGGATTAATGCATTGATAGATGGTAAATAAAAAGTTTTTGGCGATGACATTGAAGTTGCACGACGGAAAAATTTGTGAAATTTGAAGACTTAAGATCTCTTTGATGATTTATGATAGAAATTCAATAAAATTTCTTCTTTCATTGAACATTTCATCAAAAATTTAAAAAGTATTCAGTTCTTGTGAAATTTTGATAGAAATTATTGGCAACATTTATGTTCTTATGTACGGCTTTTGATAACTTTTAAGTTTTTATGTACTGTCGCTTAGAGAGCGAGTAACAAGGCTAAGACACTTAATTTTTTAATTAAAAGTATATTTAATTAACTTTATTTAGTAAAAAATTAAATGTCCCAGCCTTAGCGAGTAATTATTTTTAACTGCATCAATAGTTCGAATTAGATTATAAATTCGGTCATCTCGGATCGACTGTTAAAGTCGAGTCCGAGTACAATCCTAGTTCTTTCCTCTCTCAGCTAGAAGGAACCAGACTAGAAGGACGATTGATTTAAAAAGAGTGAAGCTCAATCAAAGTCGAGTCAAACTCTTTCAAAGCGAGTGTAAACTATTCATTGAACTATTAATAAACTTTGTAAGAACTTAAAAATTGTCTTGTTATATCATCAAGCTGATATTGATAAAGTCATATTTCAGCTACTATGTACATTTTTCGTAATAAATATATGACTTAATTTTCCAAGCATAGACAAACAATGGTCCAATTTTGCTAATTTTTGTTTATTCTTGTGTCTACGCCTGCTTTGTTTTGATACGTTTTCAAAATTCAAATATTTAAAATTAAATTTAAATTTTAAATTGCTGCACTAAGTACTTACATGTTTATTATTATCCTGATAAATATGTCCAATATTTTCAATAACTTTCTCATCAGTCAAATTCTCAAATGGCTGTTCGCGTGCAAATGTTAAAATCTCCCACAGTAACACACCATACATCCAGACATCTGATTTCGATGTGAATTTGCCCTGTGTTTGAAAGAAATTAAAATTTTTTAAAATTAGGGTCAATGTGTGGATTAAATTGAGAGAATTGAAGCGTCCAAAAATACTGAAAATTTTACTTACCATTAAAACACTTTCCCATGCCATCCATCGTATTGGCATTGGCTGTGATTGTCTGCCAGCACCTTCTAAATGACAGTAGTCAGCTGGATATGAAAGTCGATTAATTACTGTGCCCAATGCACATATTTTCACGTCCAATTGTGGTCCAATTATGCAGTTTCTGTAAACGAATGAATGAGGAAAGAGGAGCAAACATTAATCACAATATATATAATCGAGAAATAGTTGAGAGAGAGCAAGAGAGAGAAATTCAATCAAAATAAATGATGATGCTAAAGCAGTATATTTTCACTCATTTAACCAATTTTATCAACGTCATGAATATTCAATACAATAAATCAAATAAAGCAGCCCAAAAATGAAGATGGAAAATTTTTTCTCTGTCTCAATTTTATGCGAATGGTTGAATGGCCTCATTAGGACCTTTTTTTCCTTGTGTCTATAGACAAACACAACCGCATCTATTCAATTTTTTTTCTTTCCTTTTTTTCAGTAATGATGGAAAAAAGGCAGAAAAAAAATCTCCGAAAATGGCAAGAAAGCAATTTTTAATGAATCGGATCAGAGTCCATTATTTTTCTTTTTCCTAGAGATGAAAATTGTTTACATATCCAGGTAAAAATAAATTTTCTTCTAAATGCACGTGTAGCAAGTTTTTTTATGTTGATTTTGCTTGTTCATAGATATCGATAAGATAAAGAAGGTGTGAAAGATGGATGTTTGACATAAAATATTCTAACAAATATATCGACAGTAATTCTCAATGTTGAAACTTTGTCACGCTTTTACGACATCAAGGGAGAGTGTTTCTATGCTATTGCATGTTGATGAAAATTTGATATCGATTGATGGAATGAAATTTAAAGTCCTCAAGGGAATGAAAACATTTTTTATTACATTTTTCGATTTTCGGTCAATTTAATCCTTCTCTTTTATAATCGAAAAGGTAAAATTGTAGATAAAAAAGTTAACTTTTGTGAAGTTAGATTGAAGTCTTTTGCAAGTTATTTTAATTAATTACAAATTTAGGTTTCGGCATTATAGTTATAAGAAGAAATTTTATGCCAATTTTTACTGGAAAGAAGAAAATTTTGCGAATGATTCTTCTTCTTATTTGCATAATGTCGAACTTAGAGGGATATACATGTGTGGCGAATGGCGAAGTGAACAAACTTTTGCGAAAAGAAGTGAAGAAAAGCGAAAAAAGCAAAAAGAAGCAAAGAAAGAAACAAAAAAAGCGAAAACAAGCAAAGAAAGAAGCGAATAAAAGCGAAGAAAAGCGAAATTATTCGCAAAAGTAATCATTCCTCTGGTTGAACTCTAGTTTTGCGTAAGTAATTTTTCAGAATGTAGTCATGAAGCCATTTGAGGCAATAAATGACAGATAGATAGTTCTATTGTCATGAGAATTTTAGTTACATAACTATAATGCTACTTTTAATAGTTGTGATATAAATCTCAAAAGAATTTTTAAGCAGTTTCTTAGATGATCCTATGATTTTTTGACTATATGAATTATGCTAAAGCAGCATGTGTTAATATCGAGGAAATCGGGTAAAAACTCGAACTCTTGTTAGATTTTATATTTAGGCGATAAAAAACAAAGATTTTGCTGATTTGTGCTCATTTTTATAATTTGTTATTTACAATCATAATGAAGTAAATGTTACATCAACAAATCTCAAATTATCACAATTCAGACTAACTTCACAGCAATCTTAACAATATCTTTTCCCTTTTGCTATCAACAGTCATAATGAACACAAAATTCTTATCACTATTTTTATTATCACATTTAAAAATCAAGTAAACAAGGAAGAAGAATTGAAAATTTTAGTCACATAAAACTTCTGTTGCTCATTGTACAAGCATAACAAATTCACTGCACAATAATAACATAAAAAAAAAGAATCGTAGGGAATTGTTGAAATGAAAATGTCAAGTGAACATTCGATAAGCTTCAAGGGAAGCAACAATGCGCAAAAAAAGATGATTTTCAATTGCATTTTGAGTGAGAAAAGACAAGCGAACTGTTTTTTTTGCTCGTTTCGCAACATTGCACTGACAGAAAAACTTCTTAATGGCATTGAATGTATGCAAGAAACACCACAAGAGTATCGAAATAAAAATGAGAATATGCTTCTTTTTGCGGACATTAAAGGGCATGAAGTGGAACAAATGTGAAATTTATGTTTTTTCTTATATTTATTAGTTTGTTATGGTCGTTACATGATGTGTGTGTATGTAATAAAATTGAAAAGGAAAGAAAAATAAAAATTATTGCACTGAACATTGGGACTGCATGTTAGAACATTAAATTTAATTTTTTGATTCTGAAGAATCATGAAAAATTGAAATTAATTGATTGTAAGTGAGGGAGTTGACTGAAGTGTGCTAGCTCTATTTTAATTAAATTGCTGAGGAAGAATTAACAAGTAATAAAAGTTGATGTGGATTATAGAGCAATTAGGATAATGGTTTTGATGGATTAGAAGAGATTTAGAATTTAATTTGAGAAATTTTTATTGTGTGAAAAAAAATATTTAAATTAATCGATTTTTAAAATTTAACGAATGTTTCAAATTTAAATTATAACGGTTTTCAAAAATTTGAAAATTTTATTACTGAGAATTTTTAAAATTGAATAAACTATTGAATCATAAAATAAAACTTCATACAATATTTCATTTTGTCGAAGTAAAAAAATATTTTAATTTGAAATCAAACTTTATTTTTAAAATTTAAATTTGAAAAAACCGTTAAAACTAGAAATCTCTTTCAAAACAAACAATTACAATTAAAATAATCACAAATCAATTAAAAATAAACAAAATAATTCTGTGTCACTCTTTTTCATCATATAATTAAATTCACTTTAAACTTGAACTTGGCGAAAAAACAAACTTAAAATTCACAACACTAACAAATATTAGTTGAAAGAGAGTAAAAATATTCAATTAGTAGAACGTAGGCTCAAACTTTTCCTCTTGCTTTTCTAATTCAATTAGAGCAATTATTTCAATTTAATTTTCACTTTTTTTTTCCTTGCGCAAAAATTTTCTCTCTTTTTAGAATTTTCTGTTCATAATCATAAAAAGAAAGTTTTTTCTTTCAGAGAAAGAGAGAGAATGAAAAAAAAAGATGAAAATTTAATTATTAATTAAAATCTCAAACTCATTATGTTCAAATAGAGATAAGAAAATTAGTTTGTAAAAAGAAAGAGTATGAGTAAAAATTCTGCTGTTGCTTCCCATAAGAATTCTTTTTTATTTGCCCTTTAAATAGGCAAAAGATAGAGAGAGAAAAAGAAAAAAAAATGTTTAGGGTTGATGGATAAAAAATCAAAAGTTGAGAAATTACAGCTGAAGAAAATTTAATTTTTGAAAGTGATTTCATCTAATTACTTTCAATAATTTAATGATTTTGTTTCCCTTGAAAAGTAATTTTTTACTCCTTTTTTATTTTTTGAGTCATCCCATGAGGCATCAGAAGAAAAGATTGCAACTCTACTCGTCTACTCTCGCTATTATTTTCATCGCCCGTCGTTAAACAGACACTTGTGGGGTAATAATAAATGATTTAATATTCATGATCTTTTTTGTGTTGCAGCAACGAACGAGAGAGAAATTTAATAACCATTGTGGGTGCTCATCATTGTGATAGACGAGAGAGCGAGCGAGAGGGGTTGAAGATGCAACAAAACACAAACATTAAAGATTTTACAATGAAAATTAAGGGCAGGTTTGAAAAGGAATCTTTTTTGCATTGTATGATATGAAATTATTAAATTAATAATGAGCAGATTAATGCAGGAGGAAGAAGAAGAATGATAACATGAATGGAAAAGCATCATTAATCATTTCTAATGTTTTGCTTTTCTTCTATAATTTTAATTTTATGCATGCATATATGTAAGGGGTGAAAATTAGTTAGGCTGAATATTAATGGGGTAAATTTATCGCATTCTTCTATGCTTCTTTTTTTTTTCAAGGTAAAGTGACTGATGACTATGATTTAATTAAAAATAAAAAATATGCTAAAGTTTCTTCATGTCATTATTTCATTCATTATCAATTTCAAGGATTTTGAAACTATTTTTTCAAGATCAAGATAAAGAACAATGTCAAGAACAAGTTCAAGTTTAAAAGTAATATGAAAATTTAAACAATGGTTCAAATTTGAGTTTTGAAATTTTAATTGACGATTGTTCGGGTATTATAAAACGCAGAAGAACAGAAAAGTAGATTCGATTCAAGCAAATGGTGAACACAGTTATTAAAAGCAGATAATTTGCAGGTACATGCAAGAATTTAAAACCGCTTTAAACTTTTCTTAATTTGTCAAAATTTGTTCAAATTTCTTTAATAACAATTAATCAAATTAGATTTTTTGATGTTTCCCATACAAATTTTTGATTTTTCTAGATTTTTCAATGATAACTATGATCGATTTTTATTTGAAATATCAAAAAATCTAATCTAGTTATTGATCTTTAAAATCTGCCTGGATAGGTATTTTATAATTAAATATTCTGCCTGTACAGGCAAAATTGTCTGTTTTAATAACTCTGATGATGGTTGTCATCAGATCTTTGTAGCTTTTGGCTACTTTCTACATTAAATTTTGGATACAGTAATCATTTGGCTACAGGCTATGGACCAGTAGTTTAACACCTCTGGCAATTGCCACCAGATTATCGGTTAATAATTCTGATCTGAGCTCGTGCTATGCTCCATATAAATGAATTTGATTTTATAAGAAACTTGTGTTACAAGTTAAAATGGCTAAAATTCATATCCAAATAATCCCTATATGTGCTAAAATAGGGATCTTTTCTTAAAGTAAAATTATTTTTTAAATTCAAATTTGAATTTCTGGAAAACGTTAAATTTATTATTAATTCTGAGATAAAAATTCAATTACTTGTATGGTTGCGTAGTATGCGTATATGAAAAAAAGTCTTATATGCATACTGCCAAATCCTAATTAATTTCCAAATGAAAAAGAAAATCTTCATCAACCACATCACTAAATCAAATAAATCAAAAATTTCATAGTATGAATTACAAGAAACTCATCTGTCAACATTTCTTTTTCAACTCTTATTAGAAAACCAAAAATGAAAATAACAATGAGAGAAGAGATTATTCAAATAAAAAAAAAATTCAATCAGTGAATGAAATGTGCATCCAGCTGAGATCAATTTCAGATTTTCAAAGCATATAATAAGGTTTATTATTATCATCATTACAATACGAATGAATGAATATTTAGGGAAATTCAAAATTCACAGGGGTTAAGTAAATAACGAAAATTCTAATTTAATTAAATTAAATTATAAATAAGATGTGGGAAATTGCAAAATTCAAGTCTCATACACATTGTAAAAGTTATTAAAATTTGTATATTTTATGAATACTTCTGAAACACAACCTGCAATTCACAATGAATGAAAGAAATGAAAATTTTCCCTATTCTAAAACATTCACAAGAAAAATTTTTAATCAAAAAGTTTTTTCAAAGAACGACAAACGAAGGCAGCAGCAGCAGTAGCAGTAAAAGAAAGAAAGATGAATGTATGATGTGATGTGAGGTGCCTTAAATCAACATTTTTAATTTCATTTCTTATATGACGACATGTGAAACGCATACATATCAAATTCTATAAAGAGAGAGAGGAAGAGAAAAGTAAACATTGATATCAAATTTTTATTGCTTTCATAACCCTTTTCCTATACACAACATGCATTGTCGTCTCCTTATTGCATTCTTACAACTATTGAATATTTTTCATTCTCGCTTCTAGCTGTGCAAGGAAATTTTCTTTCTCTTTACTCTTCATGCATGAATGCAATTTCTTTTTTTTTTCTTTTTGCAAAGAACAACAAAATTAAATTTCTCAAATATTTACTATGTGGGTGAAAGATAAACAATAAGTGGGAAAAGAAAATTTTCCTCTGCCGTGATTTTTCTTTTTATGCTTTAATAAAAGAGAGATGAATGAAATGATGAAGAAAATAAAGACTAAAGACTTTTTTTTTCTTTTTTGATCTGCAACACTGTGACAATTATAAAATAAAGATGAAAGGAAATTAAAATAAAAAAAAAGTTTGTTGTGAATGCATTAAAGAGAGAAATCTCTTCAGACTTGAAAGAGAACAATAAAATTTGCTCAAGTTAATTAAACAAGTAGATCAATCTCGACGCCCTGCTTGTCGAAGATTATAGCGCATTTTTGCTTTGACAGATCAGTATGTTTGGCGAAGAAATTTATATATTTT
>JACWBX010004218.1:0-17743 GCA_014622435.1 Polypedilum pembai
CACATAAATACGCTTGCACATGCACTTAGTTATTTACTTATTTACTGCCTTACATATTACCGGTTTTATTTAGTAGACTCAGCATTTTCTTGTTATTTATTCTGTTTTATGTAATGATATGAAAAACGATCGACAGTGTCAAATTTATGAAGAATTTTAACGTAATATGAAATAATGGAAGCGTAATTAAAGGAAAATTACTTTGATAAATTGTGCTGAAGGGTAAACACTTCTTAATTTTTCATTTAAATTTAATTAAATTTAACTTGATTCAAATCAATTCGATTTAAATGATTTCTTATATGAAAACTGTTAACTCTAATCCTATAATTATGATATCATTTGATCAAGGTTATCAAAATACAACGCTTAAATAAAATTTCGTGTCAACTAATCCTGTGGGACACAATAAGGAATTTTCTGCTTTACTAGAAAAATCCAGTTGACTTGAGATTTAAATGATTTGATTTAAACTTGACTTTTGTGATAAAATTTGAAATTTTTTATTTTTTGAAATCCATAAATACTTTTTGGACTTAAATTTTAATTTAGTATTTTTATTTTAAGTTCGCCAATCTGATGGTATCATGTTCATATGATAAAAATTTGTTATCTTTCTTTTAAAACGCATTTTGAAGTCAACTTGATTTAAATTAAATCACTTTGAGTTTGCTTTCTCAAAAATTTTTGTCTTATGTAAATTTGTCTAATTTAGAGAAAAAAATTGAAATAAGCATATTGAAGTTTAATTTAAAAATTTTAAAGTCTTCTGATAAATTGTATATTCCACAAAGTTTCTTTGTGTTGCACATATATTGCAGTTTCAAAATATTTCTTATCGCATGACACCTACTCACACAAGCGGTTTATTTTGCTTGAAAAAGAGCGCATGTTTATTGAGATTTCATTTATTTGAAAAATGATTCGCAGAATCGCGTTAAAGTAATTTGCAAGAAATTATAGAATATTTCAATACGCGATTTAGCCTTTAAAATTCAAATCCAGGGGGTTGTCTTTTTTGACAAAAAATCCCCTGAATATGCCCCTAAAACTGCTTTTTTGAATGAAAAATTTTAAAAAATCACTGAATATTCTTATTAACTGTGCTTTTAATCATAGTTTATGACTCAATATTTCCTTACAATTAGATAAGAAATGAAAATAATAAAATTTATAGTAAAATTAAGTTTTAAAAAAAATTTTGTAACGGCTTCGAAAAAATTGAATAAAATTTGATTTTGGATCAAATTTTTTCTGCATGAAATATTCTATTATTTCTTGTATTTTGTTTTTGTTTCAAAAATTATTTTCCAATATTCAAAATCTTTTCGAAAAGAGGTGTAAGAAGACGTTTGAACGTTCTTTTCAACAGTCAAAATTTTGATTGAAACTACCAGTATAAATTATACTGGTACTTACTACCAAAATATAAATTCGTTGAAATCTGTAATTAAACTTTATTCTGACTGAAGTAATAAATTAGCTTATTACTTGTTGTAAGCAAGCAAAAAGTTTTCTATTAGTCAATTTGACCACATTTTTCCATTTGATACTGTCAATATCAAACAAATTAAATAAATTTTAATATAAAATGACTAAGAGCAATGAAAAGTTAATCAAAATTCAATTATCGTATGTGAAACAGAAGTGTGCTAAAATGTTTAAACATAAAACATGTTTTCCCTGCATTCATCATTATTATTTATGAATTTTCACCAAATAGCTTTCAATGATCGCCATAGGGTGATTTGCTTTATAATAAAAACAAGCCCAGAAATGAATAATGAACATTATTGGTAGGAGGAGGAAAAAGTTTCCGGAAAGTAGGATAGAGCAGTAGCGGAAAAAAATCTGTTTTTCCCATTAAAAATTAATTTGTTATACAACAATTATGATTTATTCACCAAACATAGCAACGCGAAAAAAAACTGTTTTCTCCTTCATTGGTGAAAAATAGCGAAAGAATTTTTTCATGTTTCAGTTTGTAATAAATATAAATAAAGCCAATTTTTTAGTAGAGAGGAAAAAAAATTTCCTTTTACTTAACACTTGGCAATGTTTTTTGATACCACTCTCGGCCACATACAGCGAATAACGCAATAAATAATATTTTTAGCACACAAAAAAGAGAATTTGTTGTGTTTAACACCAAAGCATTTGTCCGTGTATACATCTCAATCCAATTTGTCTGGTATTTATAAAGTTTGTTTCTGTGCAGATAGAAAAATTAGAATTGTAGGCAAATGACTAAAAAGTTTGAACATTTTTTTTTATTTCTAATCGGATTGTGGGTGGCATTTTTTTTTCGTTGGTGATAGATGCAAGAATAAATTTGTTCTTTTTTTTTATCTTTTTCTCTTTCAATAAAATTTATTTAATAAATGCAAATTTTCCTGTCGTTCTATTGTGTCAATAAATTTGCAAATATTGCAAAAATTAAGATCAAATTCACGAGAGAAATATCAAGAATTAAATTTAATCTTTAAATTTATGAATTGCTCTTGAGAATTACGACGACAGTCTTCATTAAACAACAGCGATGAATCCATAAGTCTATCTTAAAACAATACGACATCTCTCATTTCTATGTATAGAAGACCACAATCTCATTAGCACTCCAAAAAGAATTTTTTTTCTCTTCTAAGAGCTGTTTCATTTTGGAGTTCTTTCATCATTAATGAAGCGAACATTCTAAAATAAGAAGCATTTAAAGATCGTATGTGAAGTAAAGAAGATGTGTCAGCTTTCCAATGAATGAAAATTCTTAATTGGGATAGAACAACTGCGTTGCTCTTAATTTCCAACCACTTTAATTAGTAGCAAAGTCATGGATTATAAAACACCCTGCTGGTTGCCAGTTTATAACAAACAAAGCTCTCTGATTGGATTTATGCAAATGACAAACTCTATCAATTATTTTGTTTATATTGTGATTATGACCGAAAGCAATCAATACCAAATTTGACTAAATTAATTGATTTACTAATTTTGAGCCCATCAAAAATATGAGGTTAACATTTCATTTACAAATATTTGAATCTCTCAAATAGTCAATATTTGCGATAGGAAAATTTTCAATTTAAATTTTAATACCCATGAAATTGATTAAAGTTCACAAACAGAAGTAAACTTGACACCTGGATTAAGAGTAAAAAGAAGGAGAGAAAATTTAATCGAATCTGACTATTCAATAGACATACACATAGTGCCAATCAGATAAGAGAACAGAACGAGAAAATTCATTCATGTGGAATAAGTGGTACTGTAAGCTTGTGTAAATGACATGTTTTCTTAAACTTTAAAAGAGGGATTTGGATGTGGATTTTTTTTTCTGAATCGATTTAAGATTAAAACATGCAGAGGACAAGTGTATAGCAAAACCATTTAATCTCTTGGATTCGGCTTAGGCTTGAAACTTTTTGTATCGGTATAATATCACTCGTATATGTGTGTATTTGGAATGTCGCTTGCATAAATAGAAAATGTCTCAATGAATGAATAAAAAAGAAATATTGAAAGGAAACAGAGATAACAAACATGTTCGACTGAAAACGTTTTGAATGAACATTCCAATTCTCTGTACCATTTATGGAGTTTTCTTATAGCAACCGTGTGATCTTCAATACTAAATCTTCTTTTTTGCTTTTTTTAACTGTGGCAAGCTGCTAGAATTGTATCATTAAAATGGGATAATCGTTTTTATTCTATTGTTCAATCTCGAAAATGTAGAATTTCAATAGAATCTTTTTGTTTTTGAAAATTTACAAGAATATCGATGTTAAATTTCTTCTTCTTTTTTGTTATTGTTTGTTTTTATTTTAGCTTATTAGCTTTAGTCATTTTTAATTAATTAACTTGAGAAGTAAAATTTATTTTTACTTTTACATTCACACACTGAGAAAATTGTTTAAATCTGGCATAAAGTTTGTGCCAATAAAGTATAGTTATGAGTCCTAAAAAGCAAATTTTATTAGACTTATAAAAATTTTTATAAGGACTTATAACTATGCTTTATTGGCACAAACTTTATGCCAGTTACAAAACATTTTTCTCTGTGCATGAATTACTGTCTACGTTTTTGCACAGAAACTGTTTAAAAATTTATTTAAAATTCATCAATCATTGATTTCTATTATTTCCTATTTTAATGTCTTTAATAGCAGTTTCAAAACATTAAAAAGAATCTCTTTCATAATCAACCAGCATTATTTAACTAAAATCAAAATTTACTCATTAGATGGTTAAAGGGCTATTGACTTTTTATAACTTTACTTGGCGCCATGACAATGATGTTTGATTTTCGCTTGAACATCATCATAAACAAATTTTCCTTTCATTTCTCAATTTTTGTTACATAATCAAAGATCGTTGTGTCACGCTTTTTTATAAATATGTCTCGCGGTTCTATCTATTCGAGCAAAGCAATTTACCAAAGATGGCTTGAAGGCGAACCAATCAATTGGGTCATAAATTTTGACACATCTCCCGCCGCAATAGAATATTTTTTTACAATGTCAGTCCTACGGCAATAATGCCATGATGAAAAATATTGTTGTCAATATAATGATGACTCTTTGGGCAAAGATACAACCGTAATAGACATGTGTCAATAAAATACAGAGTAAATTTAGAATTTTTCCTTTACCGCAGAATGAAACATGCAGCTAGGGAATTTTTGACCTTTCTCATTTACATCTGACAAACACACAAAAGTCATCATTTTATGTGACACATGAACTGCTTTTTAAAAATTCTTTTAGGCTGATATTATATCTCAATTTATATGCAAAATAAGAAATTAATTCCCTTTTTTAAACACTCTTGATTGCTCAATGATCACTATTATTTCAACAATAAATTCTCGCTTGCCGACGACTACTAAAAATTATGAATTTTGTCTACTTCTAAATTTGAGAATTTTATATTACAAAAATAGAGTGTGGAAAAATAAATAAAAGACACTGTTATACATTTTAAATGTGCCGTGTTTCTTCCACGAAAAAAAAATCAAAAGATTCGTAAATTTCTCTCTACCTACATAAGCACAACGGACACTCAACATTGACAGTTCATGGAGCAGAAAAAAGTCGTATGAGAGAGAGAGTTTTGTGTATGTTTATTTAATCTCATGAGTTTTGGGATTTATTGATTTCAGCTATTTTTTTGGAGTTGGCCCTTTGCTTGTTCTTATTTTCATATTTATGTTGGCATTTTGGGATTAAACATGAATTGATGTTGGTAATTTTTGTTTGAATTTGATTTTTACAATTTTAATGTGAATTTTAAAATATATCAAAGCAATTTGAAAAAATTAATAATTCATTTACTTAGCTTTTAACTTTATATTTGTACTAAACTTTTCAAGTACTAAACATGAATTTTTAGTACAAATTATTTTTTAATAATTTAAAATTCAGAAAAATTTTTCATTTAAAATCTTCAAAATTTTGCCTAAAAATCAATCAGCTAAGCTCTCAACAAATCAGAGCGTAAACTTCAACATTACAAGTGTTCTTTCATCAAGAGCTTCCATTGCTACTGCAAAAATCATTAAAATAACAACAGAGCGCTCTTTTTCAAACAAAAATAGTTAAGAGTGCGTGATGCTATGAATGATTTCATTCTGAAATAGAGAATAAAAAACACACCGAACTGATTTATGATCCAAACTGCCAAAACAATTAATTAACTTAACTCGCGACAATAAACAAAATTATAATCTCGATATGTGTTTTTTATTATATCACAGATAGACAAATTAATTAAGCAATTTTAGTCAAACGAGATGAATATCATAAAAAAACAAGGCGTGCGGCAGTCACTCTATAATCCGCACTCGAAATTCTTCTTTGATTTTTTTTTCTCTACATGTAGAAAGAAGAAAAGAAAAGAGAAGAACAAAAAACAAAAGTGTTGAGAGAATAATTTTGTCTGTGACAGTAAAAAGAGATCATAAATTCAAGTTCTCATATAAATTAAAAATGTGTGGGTGTCTTATAACAAATTCAGCACTTTTTGTTGCGAAGAGAGAAACTTGAAAAGTCACGTGTTGATTGTAAAGTTATTTCCGGATAAATTGAGCACTTATTTATGTGTTGAACAAATTTCATTACTTTAATGCTTTTTTATGACTTCTGAAACAAACAATCAATTGAATAATTTTCTTTTCTCTTTCTTTATTTCTAGTATCAGACGAAAATGATAATAATTCATCGGTGGACAATAAAAAGCAGCAGCAGCAACAGCGGCGTAGAGGCAAAGTGCAGGAGATAAAGGAGGAAAGTCAAATAACGAATGACTTTGCACAAGATTTGGATTTATCGTGTATGAGCAAAGGGCTCGTTAAAGCACCGCCAATAAATAATGGTTATATCTCTAAATACAACAGGTGAATGAAATTTGCTTTCATTTTTATGCGCGCATTCACAGTCACACACACACACATAAGCGAGCACCCGCTGAAGGCTGTGATTTGTTGGTGCGTTATGAGAAAATATATGTTTTACATCGCCTTTATTACAATCATGTATCATCGCACGTTCTTTATTCTTTCTTTTTGATATCCTTGGAAGAAATTTTTCGAAAAAGATTTTTCTTTTGGGAATTCAATTCAAGATGAAAACACATTGAATTAGAAAGAAAACATTTAGATTCATAAAAAATTATTGAATTTAAGTTTTATTGCTTTACAAATGACAAAGATTGAACTAAAAGAAATGTAAACAAAAATAAATTTTTGAAAATAATAACGGTTTATTTTGATTTAAACGAAAAGTTCGTTAATTTTATCAGAAGAATTTATCTTAATAGAATAAAAACTTTTATCATTCATTTAAAAAAAATCGTTCCAAATATTTAAATACTGAGCTTGTATCAATGAATGCAAATTTACACATGTCGTGTGTGGCAAAGTCAATTCGAAAAGATCAAGAAAGATACACGTTGTCGTCAAAATTTGAAATTCATTCTAAAATATTTCTTTTTCACGCTCTTATCTTTTTAAATAGACGCCGAAAGGGAGAAAAGCTGTTTCTTGTAGCATTCTACGAATGTGATGAAGACTATGAGTTAGAGAATTTGGAAAACGATCGACTTTATTGCAGTCGAGAGAAGTGGGTGGGAAATGCACCCAAATGCATGCCGATAAATGATGAAGGTGAAGATGAAGAAGAAGAAGAAGGTGAAGGAGAAGGTAAGAAAAAATAGTTATGATGTAGGTCAGTCTATCATGCGGTGAGAGCAGCAACATATCTAATTGAATATGATTGAAACGATATAAAAAAGAATTCAATGCCTAATTGGGCTTGTCAATTTTTGGGAAAGGCATAACTGTCCATAATGAGATGCATTTCACACTTTTACGCTTGTAATCTTAATACAATCGATTAGACGAGTTGTAAATGTCATAGTATAAGACACATCTCACAAATTTAATCTGATTATTACAACGGAATTTGAAATTTAAAAGAAATTAAATTTTTTGACTCGCGACATTCCATATTTTTCTATTTTTGCTTCTGTAATTTTGCCGCTTAAGCTGTAGATTACAATTCTTGATTAAGTAAGTCAAAAACAATTTTACTCGATTGTTGAAAAGGCGTGAAATTGAAAAATTTTCAAACTCACTGTGAAACTTTCTTATTACCTATTCTTATCACAATCACATAAAGATGATAATTTTCAATCTTCTTCGAATTGAAATCAATTTATTTGACTGCGAGACAGAATAAGTGGATGAGAGAGAAAGAGTAGGGAAAAATATGGCATAAATGATTGCACATTCAAACATCTCTTTCTTTCCTTCCTTCTTTCTTTTTTTTCAACTTTTCGTTTCCTATAAAAAATTACATGAAAGTTATTTTCTTTCTCAGTTGTCAATGCATTGTTGATGTGAAACTATGCTTAATAGTGGAGAAGTATTTTGTGCAAAGATAGTATTGCTAACCCTTTTATTTCTATAACGACATAATCATTGAAGAAGCAAACGAATAAAATTTAAATTAGGAAGATTTTCATAAAAAATTTTCTGACAAAGGCGCAGTTTTTAATTTAAAATTTTGCAATTTTTAATTGTAGATTATTTTCCAGGCGAGGACACTCAATCATCTTTAATGATCTTTTGCGATCTTTTATGATCTTTCGATCTTTCGAAATTTTGTAATTTTGTACATACTATATAATGATAAAATATGATAGCATAAGCCTTTCTTGAGCATTTTAAATCATTTTATTGAAAGAAATATGTCTATTTTATCAAAAACAAAAATGTGTGATCTTTTGTGATCTTAAATGATCTTTTGCGATCTTTTATGATCTTTTATGATCTTATCATGATCTTTCGTGATCTTTTTTCGAGTGTCCTCGCCTGGATTATTATTACAACTTTACAAGAAAATTGTAGATTTTGCTTAAAATTAAAAAATATTTCTAGATTATTCTACAAGTTTACAACGAAAATGTAAAAATTTTTACAAAACTACAAAAACTTGTAGAATTTAAAGCATTTTCTAAAAAGTTTGAAAAGTTACAAAAATAGCAAAATGACAATAAATAATCTTCATTTTCTTTTTAAAAAAGATGCTACAGCAGAAAAAAACTTTCTCCATACGCTTATCAAATTTTTTTCACTCCATACCGAGGATATGAAAAAAACTAGCAATAGTAAATCGATGAGCATAAGTGCTTGGTAATAGAAAAAAAAGTTGAGAAAAACTTTTCATTTTTCTTCCTCTTAAATTTATTTCCACTTCGAAATGTTTTACTTATTCAATCAGATAACATCAGTAGGGTGTGAGAGAGAGAAAAAGGCGAAATTGGATTCACATTGAAATCTTGATTTATTGCATCAAATTTAGCGCAAAGGCTGTGAGGGATAGAAAAGAGGGAAAAAGTTGCGGAGAAAACTTTATCTCATGCAATAATAGCAGTAAATATTTTGTATGAAAATTAAACTTTATTTCAACTCAAAAGTTTTTGACTTTAATGCGCTTATACAGAATATGATGGAAACTTGATAGTTTTCAATTTTACTGCTGTTTATTTTCACATTGCAGATATGATTTTTCATGCTTTGGCATAAAATAAGAAGAAGACCTTTTGGTCATTGAATGCGAACCCAAAAAAATTAATTTTTGTATTTGTCAAGTGAACTCACTTAAGATCGCTAATTTTCATTAAAAATATTCAAATGAGCTTTACTTATGGTGGAGAATGTAAAAAATCTCATTATACCCGCCCACATTCAAGTAAACTGTACCTTTTTCTCGCCTCTTTGCTCTCACTCACCAAGGCATGAGTGAAGGAAAATTTTCTCATTATTTCCATGTGCCGCAATGTGAGAGAGAAAAATTGAAAGGCAAAACTTCAACTCAACTTTCTCGCTTGCTCGTCTTCAAAGTAATAGCAGTGAAACGCTAACGTTAACATGATTTAATAATAAAAAAGGAAAAGTGTATAGAAGAAAAAGAATCATAAAAAATTCACTTAACTTTATATTGTACATGCTTATGTATCTATTAAAAGTACATATCATTATAAAAAAGGACTCTTTAAACTTTTTTGTCCTTCTTTTGATGTTATAAATTAAAAATATTTGTATCTTTAAAAATAACGATCTTTTGATATTCAAAAAATCAAATTTTTCAAAAACCGTTAAATTTTAAAAATTTTGTTAACGAGTTTTAGAAACTTTTATGTAAAGTAAAATATTTGAAAACTTATGAAGAAATTTCTCATTATGAAATGTAAAAAAATAAGATTGAAAAAGAGAAAAGAAATAAATTTCCCTCAAAGCTGTAAAATCAACATGAATAAATGCCACCAGAAGATCAAAAAGTTGATAATAAGACAAAAGAAAAAAGAAAAAATTATTCTCCATTGGGTTATAAAAATATTGATTTTGCGAATATAAATTTCCACTCTTATCACCACAAGAACAAAACATTCACAAAACAAGCAAATGAAAAAGCACGCGGGCTGAAAAATGGAGCTCGAGGTTGAATGAGAATGTGAAAAAAAAGTTTTTGTTCTGAATAAATTATGAATGCAAATTATTTATGAAAAGTTTGAGCTAACACGAAAGAGAAAATTTTTCAATTTTTTTTTCATTCTGCTCTTTCGTGTCATGAAACGATATTAGATTATAGCGATGAGAATGGAGCTGGAACTGTATCAGGTGGTGAAAGTGAGGATGAAGAGCGACATCGTCATTCACATGATAATGAAATTTCAACTACGACACAAACTGTGACAACAACACACAAAGCTGCACATAGCAGTGAAGAGGAAGAAGCAACAAGCCATCGTACGACAACACCAGCACCATGCGATTCAGATAATGGCGGCTGTGAGCATGAATGTCGAATGATAATTGATGACTACGATACAGAATCGAGAATTCAATGTTCTTGTCATGCCGGCTACAAACTCGATGAGATTGATGGAAGACGATGCCATGGTAAGACATTGTTTCAATATTTAATTAGTTTTCTATCTTTCTTGTTTGTTTTTATGCTATAGATATCAATGAATGTGATACTAATCATCAATGTGAACAAATTTGCAATAATCTTCCCGGCTTATTTGAGTGTGCTTGTCATCCTGGTCTTAAAATTGATCCTGAGAATGAGAAAAAATGTATTGGTGAGTAATTAATTTGATTTCTTTTATCAAGGTATTAATATTTCATACAAAATCTATTTTTAACGAAAATTTTTAATTTAAAATAGAATTTAAATTTTTGAAAACCGTTAAATTTAGAACTTTTATATTTTCTTGAAAATTAAAGTTCTTTTTCCTTGTTTTTCTACCTTGTCGATTTATATAGAAAGAGAAAATTAATTTCAATGAAGCATACACGTGACTTGTATGATAAAATGAACACCCATACTCAACTCTCTATCAAATTCAATTCATATTCATGCATTTGCTAAAAATGTTATTTTAAACACATACACACAAAAAACAGCATGAACAGATGTGACTCAAGAACTCTCTCTTTCTCTCTTCGTTTTGTATGTTCATGGACTTAAAAAGTTTTATATACACAGACACAAAACTGAATTATTAAAATAATATTTGAACGAATGAGTTTGAGAGAGTTTTATAATGATGATAATGAAGAGAAGTGAAATACGATTGAGTGAAAAGTGATTTTTGCAGACTCTATGAGAAACATTTGTGAATTTATAGTTTTTGTTTATCATACAAATTATTGTTAACAAATAACTAATTTTGTATTCATTTGAGTTTAACGAACTTTAAAATTTTAAAATGTTTACATATTTTGTTAGTAATTTCTATTACATTTTTAAATGATTTAAACAGTATTCTAGGAGAGAAAAAATATAGAAAATTGTAAAACTTTCCATCATATTTGCTTTTCTTCTAAGAAAACTGACGAAAACTTTTTATATTTTTTTAATTACGGTTTCTTTGTGATGAAAATTTAATATCTATGATAGTTTCAAAATTTCCATAGAAATTGTTTATTAATAAACATCATTTTCCACCTACATACTTCTTCTGTATCATTCAATGCCATTCAGAACTATCAATATAAACCTTCATCCACCACCATCATGAATTGTATCACTCTTATGTTAACGTAATGAAACATAAGCTTCTAAAATATTACAAATTCACTCTTTTGCTGCTCTGAGCCATTCATTAATCCATCATCATCTCATTTTTTCTTGAATAAGAGCGATCTCATATAAAAATGTATAACCTTGAACTTGAAGACCAATGAAATATGAAATTATAATGATGATGGTAAAAACAAACAAAACGAACTGAGAGCTAGAAAGAAAATGATAAAACTAAATAGAAATAAATTTTTGAATCAAACAATGAATGAGCTTTGTCTGAAAAGTTAAAATTTGTTGACTTTTTGAATAGAAGTAGAAAGTTTTCTGAACTAATACTAAAAGGAAGAAATTCTTCTAAATTACACTTTTAAATTAGAAACAAATCTTTTCTCGCTCAGGTATTTTGTTTCTTTTCTTCTACTTCTTCTTTTATTGTAGTTTAAAACTTTTCTCTCTGCTCTATTTAAGTGCATTCAAGGTGAAATAAATCTTATTTAAAACTTTTTATCATCACATACATGTGATTTAAAGTCCTTATTTGAAAAGATTCTTCAATAAAAATTTAATTGCTTAGCAAAATTAATAAAAATTCATTCAAAAATTTTTATTCAAGTGTTTTGTTATTTTACAAAACAAAATTCTTTCAAATTATTTTCCATACTTCAAAAAATGAGCTGTAATATCACAAGTATTTTATTCTTAGAAGTACAAAATTATGTTTCTATTAAAAAGTTTCCTCTTCAAATTAAAAACAAACACAAAGCCTTTTAAGGAATTTTTTCATTATTTAAAAAATCAAGCTCTATTACACCTTGCTGAAAAAGGTATTTAGGTAAATAACATTTTCAATGTTCTCTCGTTATCTCTACATTTGAAGATAGTGCAGGCATGTGCTTCTCTATCTCTAAGGTAAAATGAAACACATTAAAAGATTATGTTTGAATAGAGCGCAAAAGAAGAAAATGAAAAAAAATTTCTTTTTATGCTGCATTTCACTTAGAGATTATTTCTCTGTAGATTCTCATTGCACTCTTCTTTTTGCATGCATAAAGACATGTTTACATTTATATGCACGTGAAATAGCGAGCTCTTTAATGATGTTAAAATAATTATTTAAACAGTCACATGTTTATCTTTTGTGTGTATTTATAGAAAAAGAAAACTTTTATTTTAAATTGATGAAGTTTATTTAATTAAGTGTAGTTTAAAGTTTCATTTCAGAAATAATCATAATTTTAACGGTTTTTGAAATTTTGAAATTTGAACTTTGAGTTAAATTTTAATTCAATAGAAATTAAACATTTTTCTATTAAACATAGAAAGAAAATTGACTCTTAAAAAATATTTTTAAAACTCTTTTTCTGGTGTATTCATCAACGTGTTTCTCCACTCAGAGTCATTTTTCTTTTAATTGAATATGAATTTCGTCTTAAATTTTGTAATTTTTAACGAATTATATTTTTAAAATTTAAATTTTGAACTTTAAGTTCAATTTAATTTTTGACGTTGATTAATCTTTAAAATTCATACAACTCTTTAACATAACTTTAACAAGCCTTTTTATGCCTTTCTATTTAAAAAAAAAACATCCCTTACACCTTTCTCAAAACACCTTTCTGACAGATATAAACGAGTGTTTGGAAGATCCATCAATATGCGGTTCGTTCCAGTGTGAAAACTCGTATGGTACTTACAGCTGTGTTCCACCACCTACAACAGCGACAACAACAAGTATTACTATTGAATCTACAACAAAAACAACAACGACAGAAGAGAATCGAGTATTAGAAGATTTAATAACAAAAGCACCTGAATCAGATCATGATGACGATGATGATGATGGTGATGATGATGAGGGCAACAAATCAGAAACGGAAATCAATAAAACACCCGAGGATGCAACACCGACAAATTCTATCGAAAAAGAAATTGAAAGTGAAAAAGTGAAAGAAGAAAATTCACGTGAGAATGAAATTGATAATGAAATTCCTGAGGCAACCACACATCGTCATCATGTGTATAGTGAATCTGTAGAGGATAGTGGTAATGAGAAGCATTCGGACGAAGATGAAGAAGAAGACGATGATGAAAGTAAACACACCCGAATGCATCATCAATCTTCGACTGTCAAATCAGATCTGAGAAATGAATGCGATGATGGATGGCATTTAGACGACAGTGGAAATTGCGTTGGTGAGTGGAAGTAGAAAGTAGTATTGATGAAGATAAAGCACATTATTTTTTTGTTGCTTCCTTCCTTGAAAAGAGCTAAAGGTCTTTTGATTGCAAATTGATAGGATTTTCTTACCTATAATCTTATTTTGATCATTACTATTACAAAGCTATTCATTTTTTTTGGCAGTAAATTTTGCTTGTTGAAAACAGAATTTAGAAAATAAACTTTAAAAAAAATCCATTAAAAATTGTAGAAGTTTTCAAACATTTGGTTTCATCATTAAAATGTCTTAAAAAGTTTACTGAAAACTTAATAAGAGAGTAATTTGATTTCTTTTAAAAAATAAGATTATGCAACTAAAACTGAAAGTATTCACAATCTACTTAAAAAACTTTAAAAAAAAGTTTGAGCTTTACCAAATTCGATCTCATAATTAAAGTTCATTAAAAATTTTACAAAATATTTATTTGAATTTATGAAATTCTAATTTTATTATTTTCATAATTTGTCCAAAATTTCTTTTTATAAATTTTATATTATTAAAAACATTGTCAATGTTTCAATGCTTTTTTCCAATGTTTTGATAAAACATTCATGAAACATTGATAAAATTTTTAATCATAATTTTTTAACCACCCACACAGAGGAAAGTGAAGAGGAGGAGGAGGATGGGAGTGAGACAGAAGAGAATGAGGAGCAAACGTCATCAAAAAGTATTGACAATGAGAGTACACAAATTAAACCGGAATGTCAACACGTTGATGATGGTGATTGTTGATTTATCATAATTAATTCATATTTGGTTTTATGATTAATTAAATCTCATTAATTTTTCATTATTATTGATACAATGTGTAGGAGTTGAATGTGATTGTCCACATGGTTATGAATTATCAGAAGATGAGAGTCACTGTCAGGATGTGAATGAATGTGAAATTTATAATAATAACAGTGATGACGAGGAAGAAGATGAGGAAAATGCAGCGCGAGCTACATTCTGTTCACATACATGCATCAATCTCATAGGTTAAAAATTCTCTTTCGAAAATTTCTCTCTGATTTAATCAACGTAAATTCTTTTTATAAAATTTTTAGGAAGTTTTCTATGCACATGTCCCGAGAATTTTCATCTACATGACGATAAAAGAACATGCATCCGTGATTACTGTGTTGATTTAGAAAATCGTGAATTAAATAAAACCAAATGTTCACACGAATGTGATGATGGACAAGAAGGTAGGTAAACAATATTAAAATAAGTTTTAAGAAATTTTTCTATAAAGAATTTCTAGTAGAGAGCTATTTTTTAAATAAGTGAAATTTACAATAATTTGTTCGCGTCCCAATTAAATTATTAGCAAATTTCAAATAAATTACAGCAAAATTTTAACGGAAAAATTCAAATTTTAAACAATCTTTTCTCTACTTTCTTCATTGAATACATTGAGATTATCATTACATGAACCAATTTTAAAATACAAAAGCACTACCTCCATTATCACCTCACAATGGACTTTCTTTATTCTCTACCTTTTCATGAACCAGACAATGAAAATTTTCCCTTCTTTTTCATTCATTTTCCATTGCAATTCACTTCATTTAACTAATTCGTTTTTATATTTTTGTTAGGCTACATATGTCGATGTCCTTCCGGATGGATTTTGGAAAATGATTTCAAAACTTGCAAGCAGCAAGTTGTACAGCATCATAAAATAACTACAACACCAGAAACAGTACCAGAAAAGGAAGTAGAAAAGGAAAAGGAAGAAGAAAGTGAGCGAGTAAATGAAGTGAAAGAGCGACAATCGGAAAGTGAAGAAGAGGAAGATTATGATGACAATGAAATCAGCCCAATTGAAATAGTTGAATGTACAATTCATGACCATGATAAATGTAGTCCAGGCAACTGTGTTGTTGTTAGCAACAGTCACCATTCTGGCAAGGAAAAGAAGCAATGTCAATGTCCATCTGGATTCAAATCACACAATGAAAATTGCATAGATGTTGATGAATGCAGTGAAGGAAGTCATCAGTGTAGTCATCATTGTCATAATAATCACGGAAGTTATAATTGCTCTTGTCCTGAAGGTTTAAAACTTTCTTTTGATCGACACAAATGCATGTGCGAAAATGAAGAAGATGAACCTGATGAACATGGAAAATGTCGAGGACAAGAACTTTGTGAGATAAATAATGGCGGATGCTCACAGTAAGTTATCAATTATTTATGATGAAACTTAAGTTAAAAGGTTCAGAAAATAACGGATAAAAAATTTTTGAAAAATTGTCGTTATTTTTTAAATTATTAAAAACCGTTAAAATTTTGAAATTTTTAAAAATCAAATACTTTGTATAGCTCATGTAAAATTCATCAGAACGAGATAATTTGTGAATGTCCTGATGATATGGACCTCAGTGAGGACGATATGAAAACATGTGTGAAAATCGACCCATGTCACATTGATAACGGTAAATGTTCGCATTACTGTGACTCGTCTCTTGAGCCCATGTGTTACTGCCCATCCGGTTACTCGCTCAATCATGAAGATAATGTCACATGTACTGAGGACTTGAGATGCAAACATGGTTACCGATTTTCAGAGAGTAATGGCGTTTCTTGTATTGATATTGATGAATGTACTGAAGATCCAGAAATTTGCCTCAATGGAATTTGTATTAATGAAAAAGGATCTTATTCATGTCAATGTGACGCTGGTTATCATTTTATAGAAGCAAATAAAACTTGCATTGACATAGATGAATGTAGTGATGGAAGCCATCATTGTAGTCATCGATGTTTAAATCTTCCTGGTAAAAAATTCATTCTGCTTAAAAATTTAAAACTTTTCTAAATAAAAAATTGATTCATTTTCAGGAACATATCAATGCTTATGTAGTTACGGTCAGGTTCTGATGGCGGACGGACACACTTGTGGATTTTCTGATTTATGCGACCTGAATAATGGAGGCTGTGGTAATGAATAATTAATGATGCTCAAAATGAAAAACTTTCCTTCCGTTCTGTACTTAACTCGACCATTTTTCTCTTTCTCTTCTATTTCATGCGGTTTTTGCTTGGTTTTTCCTCTCTGATCCACCTTTCTATATTTTATAAACTTCGTACGTTTATAGCACACGAATGTGACTTTGTGGACAATAAAATTTTATGTTCGTGCAGAAAAGGATACCGTGTTGATGATGTCGATGAGAAAAATTGTATTGATGAAGAGGAGTGCTTGGAAAATAATGGCGGGTATGTAATACAGAAACATTATATTTTTATGCTGTCTAAATTCATACTTTATTTATTTGCAATTTGTTGTACAGTTGATAAAACATTTTAATTTATTTTTACAAAATTTTAACGATTAATTAAGGTTGAAATATTTACAAGCGACGAAATTTCGGTATTATTCAGAGTTGTAAAAGTAGAATTTATTTTATAGCTTTTGGCTACTTTCTACAAAAGATTTTGATTACAGTAATTAAAAACTACTTTTCAAAAAGTAGCCAGTGCTATAGTAGCTTTAGTAGTTTTTTGGCTAATGGCTAATGGCGGACCAGTAATTCAACAACTCTGTCTTAATGAAATATTATGCAAAATGTAGAAAGTATTTCTATTTCTAAACAAAAGAAAAAAATTTTTACAAAACATTTTGTAACAGAAAATTCTCTTAATTTTCTTTTGTTAAATTATCAAAAATATCTTATTAAATTCTTCATTTAAGAGAAAATAAAGTTGCTTTAAAGGTGAACTCATTACTCATCACATCCTCTCATTAATGCAATTTCCTCTTTTTAATTCCTTTATTCATTCATTCTTTCACTCAACTTTAGCATAAAATTTTCATTCATTTAAAATTAATGTATATAAAGTTGTATGCAATTTTATAGAAACCATGTTAACGTCAAATGACATTTTTTACAATCTATTCTCTTCCTGTTTTTATCTCATTTACTGAATATATGAATAAAAAAA
>JACWBX010004219.1:0-11664 GCA_014622435.1 Polypedilum pembai
TTCAAATAAGGATTAAAAAGTAAAATTAAAGTCGATTATTAAAATATTCAATGCTTAAATTTTCAATTATTTGAACACAAAGATATTTTCTGATATTCGAAAGAAAAATCGTTAAACAAATTTATTTAAGGAGTCCTAAAATTTTGATTAAAATAATTTTTTGAGAAATTTCAAAGATACATAATTTGTTTATTTAAGTATATACACCATGATAATATGAAATACGTATCAATTGAATTCATATTATGATAATTAAACAGCTTTAAATTATTTATTTTTGATAGTTATGTACAATTTTATAATGATTGTTCTATATAGAATATTAACTAAATATTTAATATTTTATTTAGAACAATTTTTTTTAAATTATCTTCCAAAAATATATTATTACTAATTCTGTTTAAGTTTCTTGTTTACATTAAGGTTTTACAATTCCTTATTAATTTATATTTTTTTAGAAGAAAAATAAAACTTGTAAATTTATTTTCTAATTTTAGCACATTTCCTTCTTTATTCCCTCAATTTGTCTCAAAATTGAAATATCACCAAAAATTCACTCTTGTTTTTCTTTTTGCCTCACATTCATTTCTCAATTACAAAATTCAGATCTAATTTATATCATTTCAAGTAGTTGGCACTGTAATAAATATTTCTTTTTTGCCAAAAAAATGCCCTGAAACGAATGTATAAAATTAGAAAGACATAATCATAATCAAGGCGCACGCAAAACAGTTCGTTAGAGTAAAAAAACTAAGAAAAATTATGTAATAGGGTCATTAAGAGAGAGAAGGCATCTCACTCACTCGCAGCAACAGCTAAAAAATCCCAACTTCGTGTGAACATTTCTTTTGATACACAAAGCAAGAAGACTCGCCTGCATATCTATAAAAAATCACAGCTTGTGGAATCAACAATCTCTTCTTCTCTCTGCTTCTTTTCTTTCTTTTACTTTCGTTTCGGAAAGAAATTTCACTTTTTTTCGGTCTTGCTGGCTCGCTGATTGTCCAATGTGTGTATTTACACGTGTGTATGTCAGTTATTATGCGTGATTAAACAACCTTTTCATGAACAAACAATTTTTACATTATACACAGAATTTCAGCTTGACTCTTTACTTCCTCATTACATAATTAATCAATGGCTTTTGTTTACTTTATATTTAGGCACCAATTCAACGTCGACAATTAACGCAAGTGCAACAAAATCATATTTTAACAGACATTCAGAAGCATCAACATCGATTCAATGTACAACAGCAGCAATCACAAGTGAGAAATCAGTTTGTACAGCAACCGCAGCAGCCTTTTGTTTTTCCACAACAACAACAACAGCCACAGCAGCAAAGATTCGTTCCTTCACAACAGCAATTACTTCCTAATAATCAGGCACCACCTTCTTTCAGACAAATTGTAAGCCTACCCTTTTTACCACCCTTTATTTCTGACCACTTTTACATTCCCGCATTACAGCCCTCGGTTCAAGCACCACCACAGGTCATTCGACAGGCACAATTCCAAAGATCAGTTCACAATCAAGTCGGTCAAGTGTCATTTAATCAACAGCCACCACCTCAGTTTTTGCCACAACCTCAACCAACATTCCAAGATTTCAATGGTTTCGGACCAATTGCAAGTCCACTCGTTCAACAGCCACCAATAAGAGCACAAACAAACTTCTTCCCTAGTGGAAATGTTCAGTTCCCACCACCTCAACCTCAAGTACAACCTCAATCGCCCATTTTTAACACAAATTTTCAACCACAAGTAAATCCTTTCCTTCAACCAACTCAAGCATTGCCACTCGAACAACGAACAAATGTTTTTCAAGATGCACGCACTGAAGAGCAAAGACAACGTGAAGAAATTGCCCGTCAAAAGTTGATTGAAAAACATGAAAAATTTGTTCAAAAATACAATCAAAATCAGCAAGCTCAAGTGCAAAAATTGCATGAAGATTTCGTTCAACGACAAAAGAAAATTCAAGAAGAAACACAAGAAAAACTTCGACCACAGCCATCACAGCAGAATTTCGTAAGACAACAACAAAGTGTGAGGCCGACAGATTTGACAGCATTTGAAAAATCCGTTCAACAATACTATCAAGTTAATCCGACACCATCGACGACAATTGCTTCCACAACACCGCAGCCGACAACAAGTGCCAGTGCCAATCCATTGACAGTTGTGCCACTTAAGAAATCAACAAAGGCAAAGACAGAAATCAAGACATTGAATTCCGAAGACATCAAATTGCTGCTGCAAGGCGATCGTCAAAGTCTATTGAGTCAATTGAAGCAAGAAGCAAAGAGTCAAAAGACAGTGTCAAAGATTAAGTCGCCACTGTCACGTGACGAGCTTTTGAAGCAACTCAAACAGTCACTTTCAGAGGAACAACCTGACTTGGGTGGTCAAAGTCTCACAACACAAGACATTGTACTACCAAATGGCGAGAAAGTGCAAGTAATTCGAACAACTGACCCAGAATTGATTAAAAAAGCACAAAGTGGACAACTTGTCGATCCAATTCAAGTTTCAGGACCAACTAAACCTCCACTATCAATTGAAGAACTTGCAAAGAGTGGAATTTTACCACCAGGAGCTAACTTTGAAGTTGTTAAGCAAGGTGAAAACGGACTTCAGCCAGTTAATAAAATTCCAGCACAGAAGAAAGTTACATTTGTATATCTTGAAGAGCAAGATGATGGTAGTTATAAAGTGCAAGGAGTAAAATCAAATAATGACAAAGAAGTAAAGACAGAAGGTCAAGAAGTCGACAGCATTTTAAAACGTATTAAGAGCGGTGATATAAAACTTCCACCAGCAGCACAAAAAATTACAACTCCAATTGAAATTCCTACACCTCGTCCATCAACAACTGCCTCAAAGCCACCACCATCGACAACTGTCACACGCACATCATCTACTGCTTCAGTTCCAAAAAATCATCGTGCTACCAGCAGTAATATCATCACTACTGCATCAAAAGCTTCACCGTCATCAACTTTGAGATTTTCGCCTACAACCGCTGAACCACAAACTGTCACACCAGTAAGACAAAGTACTCGAACATCATCAGTTTTCCATTACTCATTCTCAGCTACAACACCAAAGCCAGAAGATAATGGTCGTTCACCATACTCGACACTTCCAACATTCATTCCCACTGAAAAGAAACAAGTTTTTTCAGTAACACCACGTGTTCAACGTTTGTCAACAACTGAAGCACCAGAGAAATATGTGACAGCTAGTTCGATTAATTACATTCGAAATGCTGATGCTCAGAAATTAGTACAAACTGTTAGTGCTTCAACCATTGCTCCAGTTCGTAGTTCAATTTCTTATTCGCCAACATTCACAACAACACCACCAGTTACTGTGACCTCTTCAACGACACAAGCGCCAGATTTGAGTGACATTTTGAAAACACATGGACTTTTTGCTATGGCAAAATATTTGAAACAATCAGGACTTGATTCAATTTTAAATGAAACTGGACCTTATACAATTTTCGCACCAACTGATAAAGCTTTCAAGAGCTTACTCGTTCAACTTGGTGGACCAGAAAAAGCAGAAGAAAAGTTTAAGAATAATCCAAGATTATTGAGTGGTTTACTTCTTCATCATGTTATTCCTGGGTCATTTAAAATTGATGAATTGCAAGATGAAATGACTGGAGTGTCATTGGCTGGTACACAATTGAGAGTTAATCAATATCAAATGCAAGATACTGAATGGAATGATGTGAAAGTGACGACAATTAACGGAGCTACAGTAAAAACCGATAATCAAGATATTACAATTCCACAAGGTGTTGCTCATGGCATCGACAGAGTTATGTTCCCATTACCTGTTGGTGACATTCTTCAGACACTTCAATCCGACAGAGAGCGAAGATTCACTAACTTCTTGAGAGCTGTATTTGCTTCTAACATGGCTGATGCTTTACAAAATAAGGGTAAGAAGAATTGATTCTATTTCTTGATAAAGACATTTTTAAACAAATTCAAACGCATCTTTTAGTTTAAAATTTGAATTTTATTCATACGTTATTTTCGCTAAAAATTTAAATTTCGATATTCATCATAAATTTTTATTTCCCTGTCAGGTATTAAAACTTACACAGTCTTTGCACCAACTGACTTTGCATTCTCACACTTGACACAAGAAGAATTGAATACAATGGTTAGTGACAAAGACACAGCTCAACAACTGGTGAATCGCCACGTTGTGCCCGGTACTCTCTTTACATCGGGTATGCGATTCTATCAAGTTAAGGACACATTAGCTGAAGATAAAGCACTTACAGTACAAAAGAATGGAGGTGAGTTGAAAAATATTTGAAAGATTACAAACAATAAATTTAAATGTTTCAATTAAATTAGGTAAAGTAAAAGTAAATGACAGCACAATAATTTCATCAAATATCCCAGCAACAAATGGCGTAATTCACGGTGTCGATACACTCTTATAAATAACATCTCAATAAAGCTTATATAGTTGTTTTTATATTTGAAGCCATTGTCATTAAACGTAATTTATTTTCTTTACATATTTTTAACACTTCTTTTTTCTCTCTTTTGTATATACTCTAATGTAATACACACAAACTCGCATGTTGCGAAATGATTATTTTTGTTTGTTTGCTTGTTATTGAAAAATTATCTTTTTTTTATTGTTTTTATCGTATACCCTAGAGAAAAAAAATTATATTTTTTGTAATTGATGAAAGAAAGGACAAGAGAAAAATTTAAAACTAATAAAAATTTTTAAAAATAATTTTTGAATTTTGTTTTATTTTTACAGTTTTGACAGATTTAAATTTACAATAAAGAATGGAATTTTTCGTTTAAAATTTATGAAATTTGTATTACAAAGAATTTAAAAACATTTTTAAGAATTGTGATTGTTGAATCTTTCTCCAAAGTTATTCACAAGTATTTTGAACATTTTTTTGTCAAATAAGAAGTCTTATCACTAAATTATTGGTGAATATCTCAAAACAACCAAAATTTACTTCTAATTTAAAATAATTTATTAATTTTCTTGTAGATTAAAAATTTTAGAATTTCCATAAAAATTAGGTGTGATATTCATATTTTGTCATACTTTTTTTGTGAAATTTTAATTTTCTTCTAGTGAAATATTTTTTTCCAAATGTTAGGCATTTTAATTTTTTTTTAAATTTAAAGTCCAGGCGAGGACACTCAATCATCTTTAATGATCTTTTATGATCTTTTGCGATCTTTTATGATCTTTCGATCTTTCAAAACTTTT
Organism: Polypedilum pembai; assembly: GCA_014622435.1. Classification (NCBI taxonomy): domain Eukaryota; kingdom Metazoa; phylum Arthropoda; class Insecta; order Diptera; family Chironomidae; genus Polypedilum; species Polypedilum pembai. Next base: position 5,274 of record JACWBX010004219.1, read on the forward strand.
GTAATTTTGTACATTTTCTGACTGAATTTCACTAGAAAATAGCTTTGACTATTTAGTTTACGCTCTCTTTATTGGTAAAACCGTTTTATTCATTGAGAAATCAAGTAAAAATGAAGTTTGAATTTTTGTTTTGAAATATAAAACTTTTGAAAAATGTAAACAAAAAAGAAAATTTTAATTTTCTGCTTAAATGAGCATTTAAACTGCAGTATACTGCTATACAATGATGAAATATGATAGCATAAGCCTTTCTTGAGCATTTTAAATCATTTTATTGAAAGAAATATGTCTATTTTATCAAAAACAAAAATGTGTGATCTTTTGTGATCTTGAATGATCTTTTGCAATCTTTTATGATCTCTTATGATCTTATCATGATCTTTCGTGATCTTTTTTCGAGTGTCCTCGCCTGGTTTAAAGTATGATGATACATATAGTAAAAATTTCGTTTCATTTGCTGCTATGAATATAAATAAAAATTTAGTTTTAAATATTTTGGGAAATATTATAAAAATCATTAATTTTCTGAAGCGATTTATTTTGATATTAACTGAAGTGATGAAAATTTTTAATTTGTTTTTCCACATATAATTGATTTTGTGCCGTAGAAATACTTTTTGCTCTTTTAAATAAGTTTCCAGTATTTGTTCGAAAAATTTTTCACATTTACGATTTTGATCTATTCATTTAAATTTATCCCAGTCTGAATCTCATAGTCGAGACGTGAGTACGACACTCAAGAAGACGAAGCATTCGCTAATGGCATTCGACCAGAATGATGTGATCGATTTGACGATGACACTTGTTTGTTTGGAATTAAATTAAGACTTACATAGACAATGAGTTGAACTAAAAGAATCCAAATTGGAATCATCATAATGTAAAGTTTGAAAATATTATAATCAAGTTTCAAACAAATTGAAATTTGTGAACAAATTTTTAATAAAATTCCATAAATATAATATTGATAACGACGAAGTGAGTCAATGACTCGATAATTTTGATGTCTCTTGATGAGTTCTAGCACTACCCAAATAATTAAAACGAGATCATAAAGCCAACATGGGAAGAAAATTAAAAAAAAACTCCAATTTATTTTTTGCTCAAGTCTTAGACAGAGAAGAATGAGAAAAACTACTGTTGTAAACCTATAAAAATGAATTATGTTAGCTAGGATTAATTTTTTTAATGATGAGAAACTTACCAAGTAAATAAAGCTCTTTGAATAAATCCCATTTTTGTCTAAAAATTAAATTTTTTCTTCTATAAAAATTTTGAGTTTGTTTTGTTTATTATTTTAGTTTTTGTTTTTATCACTAGATGGAGTGATAAATTTTAAAAATAGCAAAATTTTTAATTTGATAAAAAAAAAATTTCAAAGAAAAATAAAATCGGCTTTAATGTTAATCATAGAGACCTTTCTTCATATTTCAAATATTTTTAATTTCTCAACGACTTTTTTTGAAAATTTCAAATTTTTACTTTTTGCCCATCTCTAAATATTTCTTTTTTCATTAAAGAAAATAATGTAAACATCTAAAAACTTAAACAACATAAAATTATTAAAATTTTAACTAAAGTGTCAATTCTTTGCATATAAAAATGAATTTAGGCGGTGCAATAAGAATTAATAAATGTGCTGTTATAGTGCTGTTAGCTATTTTCCTTTTTATTTTCTATGTTTTCACTGCAACATCTATTGACCGAGCATATCCAAAGAAACATGATAAAGTATCGCTGAGGAAATTAGTAATCGGTTTGATTTTAGCAACAAAAAGCGGTGGAAATCAAGTGATAAAAATTTCTAATGAGCCAGATTTTGGTGGTATTAAGACAAAAGGAAAAACACTAGAAGGTGAAGTATGAAAACTTTTATGTGAAGGAATTTCTCATTAGGTAAATATTTTTCCAGGTGTCAATGACTACGTGACAAAAGCTGACGTGAATTCACATTGCTCAATTGCTTATTCATTATGGCGTATTTTTCCAAAGCTCAATTTAATTTCGGAAGAAGATGTTCAGCAAAAAAATTGTCCAGATGATATTGAAAATTTTGATCTCGATCCATCAGTATTGGGAAACGTTGAACTACCAGACATAAATGTCAAAACTGAAGATCTGACGCTATTTATTGATCCTTTAGATGCAACAAAAGAATTCACTGAAAAACTTTTTCAATATGTTTCTGTGATGATTTGTGTTGCTAATAAAAAAGGAGAACCAATTATTGGTGTTATTCACTTCCCATTTAGCAAAAGACTTTATTGGGCTTGGAAAGGACACGGAGTTTCTGAAAATCTTATTAATGTTAAGGCTGTAAGTGCAACATTTTTTAATATTTTATTTTAAAAAAATTATTTCAATTTTCTTGCATTTTCATCTTCAAACTCTATAATTTATATTTCTACATTTTCAATTGATTTTATTCAAGGATTTGGAAGATGGAGTACAAAATCCAATAGCAATAGTGTCAATGAGTCATGCTGGAGCTGTAAAAGATCTTGTGAAAAATATGTTGGGTGAAAAAGTATCAATTATTCAGGCCGCTGGTAGTGGTTATAAAATTATTCAAGTAAAGTTTTCAATCAGATTTGAAGTTAAACAAGAAAATATAAGTTTATGAAACTTTTTTAGGTGCTCGAAGGAAACGCAACCATTTACTTGCACAACACGCGAATAAAAAAATGGGATTTGTGTGCAGGCAATGCAATTGTCGATGCAGTTAAAGGTCGCATGTCAACTCTGAAGCGTGAAAAAATAACTTACAATGCAGACTCAAATTATGTGGTTGAAGATGGCTTGCTCGTAGAAATAAATAAAAATGTGATGAATTAATATTTTAAATAATTATAATAAATTTCACATGAAATATCTTAAAAATATTTGTAATGGAAATTGTGTCAATAAAAAATGAAATTTCAGGTTCAAACATTTTGTTTTATTAATGAGTAAAATTCTTTGTAAAACTTTCTTAATACATTTATTATGATTAAATATTTAAGTCTTATTTCATTATTAATTGAAATTTCCACAATAATGGATAATTTCTGTATATTGCTTAAGTCTATAAATTCATTTTGATTCATTCTTTTTGGGGTTTTTCTACTTTTTCTTAGTTGAAGCTCAACTTTTTAAATTCGTTATTTTGATATTCAGGATATTTTAAAAATTAATTTTATTTAGACGAGAAAATATTTTCTTGTTAAAATAAAATCAATTTTATGATATAATTTGATATTGGCATCTTTTTCTTCTTTTAAAATTTTCTATAATTATCATAAATAAGCTCAGAAAATTGTTTTTCATTCTAAAATACTGTTCAACTAAAATAAACATTCAATTATATTTTGAAAATTCACATTAAGGGATTTTCATACTAAACTGTAGCTAGGTAATTGAACTCTAGTAAAAATGTTAATGGAAATACAAATTGAATTAAGTTCTTGTAAAGTCAGAACAATATGTCAGTAATAAAGTTATTAAATTCGATTTTAAGGTAAATATAAGTCAGATTTACATCAACAGTGATCAATCTGAATTATTTGAAAAAACTTATTTCTACTTTTCATTACAAATTGAAATTTTGAGAAGTGCTGCAAGTGTCAAAAGTATTAAAAGAAAAACTTGCCCAGCACTGAGACAAATAATATGTTAAAAGTCTTCAAAAAAAACTTTGTTCAAAACATCTTTAAGCGTTCTAAAGCGCTATAAAGTTGAATTTTTTTTTGAAAATATTCTAGGTCTAAAAACATCGATATTTAATTTTTTTCAACTTTTCACTAAATATTCTGTGTAATCTAAAACTATACGACTAAAATTCTAAGTTTGAAATTTTTTAAGAAAATCAATGTTTGAGAAATTTTTAATTTCATCAGCTGAATAATTCGACAAAAATTATTTCTGTAAGAATTATAGCGAATTGGCAAAAAATTAACTAAATTCCGCAAAAATAACTATGAGTGAGATCAAAGAGTTTTCAATCATTACATACTGTTTTCGCTTTTAATTTTTGTTCATAAAGGTTTTTTATAATTAAATTAGATTTAAATTATAAGTTTACGAACTCTTTTGTCGCTGAAGAAACTAAAAAGTTTTGTTTTTGATTAGGCTCTGGCAAATATGCGCATATCATACTAAAAACTTTTTGTTTTATAATTTTAATAAATTTCAAATTTTTCTTAAATTGCAAACTTATTTTGACAAGTAAAATATTTGTACGATGTACTTTGAGAAACAATTACTTGATACATCATTATTTTGAAATATATCTGCTATATGACAAGAAAATTTAATTTAGAATTTATCTAACTTTTGGTTAAGTATATGCGCATATGTTCGCGTATGAAATTTCCAAACTTTTTTTTTGATTTAATGTTTTTTTCCCATAATAAATAGTTTTAAAAATTTTAATAAAGTTTAAAATTTTCAAAAAAAGATTTTGTTAAGAATTTTCTAATTTTTTGATTGGTTGCTTTCAGTCATTAAGTGAACAATAATTTAAAAAAAAATAAATAAATGTCGAAAAGAACTTACTTAAACATATTCAGAATTGCAATTGATACGAGAGCCTGAATTATTTTCGCTTATTGCAGAAAGACGATTGATTGTGATAATGTCAGTTGTTCGATCCATGTTGAAAGATTCAATGTTTTCATAAGCTTTTTCATTGTGATTGGACAAGTCAGAATAATATGCACTGCTTGGATTTGATGAAAAATGAGGAATATCATTCTAAAAATTATGAAATGAAAATTAAATTTTATTACAAAGATTTCAAAGCTTTTTTTACCTCATCAGTTCTCAAATAAGTTGTCTTATTAAATGAATTAATATTTCCAGAAGAAATTGAATCATGATCATCAAGTGTTTCATATAAATCTAAATCTTCTTGCTGTTCCATGAAAAATGTCAAATCATTGTTTGAAGATTCATCAATTTTCTTCAACTCAAGTTTTGAATTTAAAGTTGCATCGAGATTTGCAGTTGATGAAACTCCTTGTTTTTCAAACATAAAAGCTGATAGAAATTTTAATGATTTTTAATTTCATAAACTTTATTTTTATTCTTTACCTCCAATTGATGAATTTCTTTTAAAACGCAAAGTTAAAATCATCACAATAGCTCCAAACAAAGCAGAGCAAAAAGAAACACTCAACAGAATAACAATCCATGAAATGTCATTCTTTGAAGATGATTCTGAAATTATAGAAATTTAATAATATTATAACAATTTAATTAAATTTTTTTCTACCTTTATAGCCTTCAGATGAGAAGAAACTTTTATCATCGTGCATTGATGCCCAAATGCAGCTATCGCAAGTTGTTAAACCATCAGAAACGATATCTTTAAAAAATGTCAAGTGGAAAAAAATTGATTAGCTTAAAAATCGAAGTATACAAATTTCTCACCTTTAATTGATGGCATACGAGGTGGGGGTGGAACAAAGCTATTGAAGAAACCATAGTTACTTGCATCGAATGGAATAAAGTTGTAATTTCGTTCACTAAGCGATTGTTTTTCTTCAGGTTCTACGAATTTTGTAGAATCAATTATTTTTCCCACTGTCTGAAGTCTTGAGAACATTTTTATGGCTTAATTTTATAATTTTTAAAATCTTTTCAGTCCTTATACAATAGAGATCACTTTGATAACTGATTTGATGAGTTAAAATGATTTAAAAACACAGAAAAATTAATAAAAATGGAGAGAGAAATTAAATTGAATTGTTTCGCGAAATGAAAACCCTGATTTGCTTTTTTGCATATATTTACCATATGTCTATGTTTAGTCAGGGCTCAATTGAAAAAGGATAAGAAGCTTTATGTTGAATTTTAATTGCATGTAAACGAAGAAGTTGCGAAAAATTTCAAGGTTAATAAATGATTTTTATTTCTCAAAATGTTTGTTCTTTTTATTGATTAACTTTAAAAGTTTCTATCATTTTTTTCATATGTTATCGGTATTTTGAAACTACTCAGTAATTGAAACGTCATTTTCTTTAATAGAATTAAAAAACATTTAAATATTTTTATATCAAATTTTCAATATAAAAACTATATTGCTACCAATTTTGACATTTTTTAAGCTTTTAAAATCTTTCAAAAACATTTCTTAAAAATTCTCATCTAGTTTCCTATCCTAATTTTTCTACCCTTTTATATTATGACAACATTGCTTTCACAAAACGAGAAAATGCAAATTTTTCATCATGCATATACAATGCAGATTGTGTTCTTGCTTTTTTATTATTGCGCTTGTAAATTTGCGAAATAATTCTAACGGTTTTTTAAAATATAAATTTGTGTCTATGATTTAATATAAAAAATATTAAAAAATATTTAGTTTAAAATTTTTTGAATTTATTTTTAATTTATTAAGAAAATAATCATC
>JACWBX010004220.1:613-13587 GCA_014622435.1 Polypedilum pembai
GACGATATTTCTCGTATTTGATTGCGTTTGAGGAACCTATTAAAAATACACAATTGATGATGATGAGAAAATTTATTACAACAAAAATGCGCTAAAAATTTTCAGGGGCACTACTTACAAATATTGCAAATTTTTAATCACCGGAAAATCTTCATCGTCAAGTTGAGTCAGACGATTATTTGCAAGATTTCTGAAAATGGCAATGAAATTTTTGAAATTTTTTTTTAATTTATTCTATTCGCATGCATTTTATTTCTCCATGCTATTTGCTTTTAGAGTTAATATAAAAAAGTAATTTAAAATATTTCGTGTACGTTTTGTGCATTATTTTTAATTCAAGCTATTGTTTTCAGAGAAAAATAAGCGGAAGTAAATTTGTATTAGCAGTAGAAGCAGCAAGTAATTAATTATAATGATTAACAGTCAGTTTCGAATAGACCGCTTTTAAGGATAGATTTTTTCCCAATACCAAGCAACAAGCCAAGTCAACAATTATGTCTTTCAACTCAAACAAAAATCAAAAAAGCAAAGGAAATAAATAAATCACAGAAATTCAAGAGAGAAATGCTTGTTTCACACTATTGTTCTGTGTTTAGTATTTTTTGTTCTCTAATTTTTTTACTTACAAAGCTTCCAAAGTTGCTGATAATTCAATTAAAAGTTTTGATGGAACACGTCTCAACAAATTTCCTTCTAAACGTAAATTTTGCAAACTATGAAGATGACTTAGTGTAATGTTATCAAAAGTTTCAATTGCATTGTTGTCTAAATGTCTGTTCAAAATATGAGAATTTGAGAATAGAATTGCTATGCTTTTTAAAAATTATGTGATAGAATGAATATGTGTGAGGAGGTAATAGTAGTAATAGTGGTGATGATTTCATGACAATAAAATGCTTAAGCTCAAGTGCTATTTTTTTTGCTTTTTTCACTCATAAAAATGGAACTTTAGCAGATGTAGCAAAAAATTGGTAAGTGCAAAAAAAAGTGTGAATGTGCGAAAAGTTAAAAAATAGAAGCTTCAACTTTTTCTCTCATTCTTGTTGAAGAAAACGTCTCAATTTAAACATTCATTTATTTTTCTTGTGCTTTTGTATAAGCGGGTGATGATGATGAAGTGACATGCAAGTTCTTTCAACAATGAGAAATGATTGAAAGCGTGAAAGTGAGAAAAAGGAGCTTTTACAATTTTTCAGCCACAATGTACCATTCTTTAAGAGTGTAGTGTAAGTAATACATATATAAAAGTGTTGATGGTGACGATAAAATTTTTTTTTCTGATAACAAAAAGTATATTAAGATAAGAAGAAGAAATGCTTTCTCTTGTGTGAGAAGATTAAAAATAAATTCAGTGGAAGTGTTGTTGTGCACAACAATATAATAATACTTACAGCGATGTTAAACTTTTAACACTTTCGAAAGCATCAATAGGAAGACGTGTGAGACCGCAGTTCTGTAATACAAGTCGCTTCAGGTTATTCAATCCAGCAAAGGCATCCGTTTCAATTGTAGTTAATCTATTATCTGACAATACTCTACGTGTGGAAAATGGAAGGATAACAGTCAGACAGTCATAGTGATGAATTCATTATTCACATGAGAGCAATTTATAGAAATGAATTTATTGAACAAAATTTTATTACTTACAGTTCTTCCAATATTGATAGAGATGTGAATGAATGATTCTTTAATACTGTTATGTTGTTGCTTCCTAAATCTCTGTGGAAATTGAAAAATTGATAATGGACATAAGTATATAGAAAGGAAAAATCATAAGAGCAAGATAAGAGACAAGCATTCATTTTTAAAGCAAATAAAATGAGTTTTACATTGAGCTGGGTAAGTTTTTCTTCTATTTGAATAAAATATGCATGTTGTGATAGCAGCAAAGCACTCTTTTCCGTAAAATGAATTAATATAAATGGACACGAATAAAACTTTTTCTTTTCTTCTTGGTTCTTTGCTTTACAACCCTTCGCTCTATCTTGTTTATTTCTTTTCTTTGCTTCACTTTACTTATCTGTGCACAATTCACACAGAAAAGAGCATAATAAAATGCCATCCACATATTTACAATGCCTTGGAATGCAGATGACATAAATATTGTGGTATAGCTGCTAGAACCATTGACACAATTTTCTACTTCTTCACATCGATCTCAGACCCTTTTTTCATTGTATGTCACTTTAAAAAAGTTCTTCTTTCTCATGCCAGATGGACTAACACAATTGACAACCGCATGTCAACTTTCTTTCCTTATTTCTTGCTTTCTCGCTTTCTAACATTAAAATTTCATGATGTCTGTAACAATTTTAGTTCAAGGGAAATTGTTTGAGTTTTTTTCTTAGATATTTTGTGGAATATAACTTTATTACAAAACCTAAAACAAACGCTCAAGTAATTTTAGAACTTTGAAAATGTGCTTCATCAGTGCAGTGAATGCCATTTGCTTCAATCTCTCGAATGTTCTCAATATCATGAAGAGGAAAAACTATTTTTTCTGAGAAGATAAAAAATATTTTGCAATGCAGTGAGGCAACAAGTTGCATTTACTAAGTATGTTAAAACAATGTTGTCTGGTCTTATTCTCACTCTTTGCTCACATTGTAAAATCTATCTGTTTAACCCAAATTGAATGCCATAAAATGCAAAATTTGCAAGATTTTTTTGGAATATTTTTGTTAAAAATTTTGATTGGAAGTTTTCTTTGCTCTTCTTGCATGAAATCACGTTTTTCTGAATAAACGAAAAATCTCGCTTCCTTACAGAGTCGAATATATAGAAAATAACTCATCTCAAAATGAATTTCGTTTTTGCTTCATTTTTATGCTTGAAGAAAGTTATTACTTCACATATATGAAATAAAAGCGAGAAGAATAGAAACACAGAATGTAGAAAATGATTTGAAAGTAAAAATTAGAAACATTTTAAATTTCAAACAAATTGAAAGTTTTCCTTTATCATTCATTTCTGAAAATGTTATTCATCATTCATTTTACAACGCATACCCTAGTAGTAGAAGATAATACAATTAAATTGACAGATTGAGAAATAAATTCAAAGTGAGAGACTAAATTGAATTAGTTGAAAGATTTTTTCCCTAAACAAAACAAGCATGAATGTGTAGGAGTGTGGAAATAAAATTGTACAATATAAAATAAAATAGAATGAGAGAGAGAAATAGGTGTAATTGGGGTGAAGGATACGAGTGAATTAAAAGTTTTTCTTCTTTTTACTACTTTTCCAAGAATAGAAAAAAATTTCAGCTTTTCATAGTTCTCCTCTCATTCTCTCTTTTAAGGTGCCAATAAGTTTTATAAGGCTGTTTAATTCAATGCAAATAAATTTGAAAGAGAGCTGTGAAAATACACTCGAAACCTTCAAAAGAGAGAAAAGGGTTTTTAATGAACCTCATGAAGCTTAACAATAAAAGAACATTTTCTAATACTTTCTTTTGTATGCTCCAACAGCTCATTACTAGATAATTTATTGAGACAATTTTAAAACAGCGATTTATGTGTTGATATTGTTTTTATTTTATCCAAAGCTGCCTCGCTTTAATAACTATTAATAAAGTCAAGATTTATGAAGGTTTTAAGTGCAATTCCAATATTTCTATTGTTGACAATTTATATCAATTTTATATACGCTCTTATTGTGAGAGAAATGACCATGTTATATGGCAGACCATTATTTGAACATTGCGATGAGATCATGTAAATATAGTATAACTCAACAGTATGTTCACATTTCTGTGCACATATTCATGAAAAAGCTTTGACATAAGGGCAAAATAACCAAACAGCCATATGTATTGATTTCATCACGCATTTCTTTTGTGCTCTCTTGAATAGAATTGCAATATATGGTTCACAGCTCGTAATCTTTTTCACATATTCTCTCACAAGCCTCAGTACCATACGTTTTTATGGAGTATATAGTGTATGAGAGCCATATAACCATGATGTGTCGTTTGAAATAACAATAAATAAACAGTGGTACTTCAATATATTGATACTTATGTGTGTATATGAGAAAGGAAAGGAGAAAGAAAGATACTAGTGAAGGACTTTTATGGTGAACCAAATTAAGTTGCAAGCAATAAGCTGGGAAGCACATCGTGGATACGTGATTTGCCACAATAGCTAATAATGCTCTTAATAAAGATTTCTTCAAATTTATGGCAACAGAAGCAGATAACTTTGTCGAATAATAAAAAAATTCAATTAGATGCATTTGAATTCGAGTATGAGGAAAAAGAATAAAATTTGTTTGACATTGCTAATTCAAAAGCTTCTACCCTGCGGTTATCAATAATAATGATGGGAAAAAGTTTTCTTTTTTCGCTCTTTTTACTTTATAAGTGCTTCACAGAATAATAATCGTAAAACAAATAACACAACACATTCATATAATATAGCCCAAAAGCAGCAGCAGCATCAGTAGTGCTGTGATATACAATTTAATCCTTAAAGAATGAGAATCTCAGAGAGCTTTCCTCGAGCCAAAAAGAAAGAAAAAAGAATGCGATGAGCGATTCGTTTTATGGGCGAAATGCTGCTATATGAAAATGCGTATATATAATCCCACAATGCATTTGCCAAACTGCTCCAGACAAATAAAATTTCTTCTGCTCGATATAAAGAAGCACTCTTTCTTTCTATCGTCTCTTAAATTTTTTCACATTCAGTCACTTGAAAACGACAATTTCATTTATCTCTTTCTACTCGCTCTTTGGATCACAAATAATGATAATAATGAAAGAATTTATCGCACTCAAATTCACTTTAAGGAGGGATTCATTTCACATTTACTTTAACGCCATTTATGATATTTCACCACATTCTTCTCTTTTTTGCAATAGAGATCAAGAACGTGTGTAGTAAGAGAGCAACTTGAAAGGGAAAGTGAAAAACTTTTTATCAACCTTCTTAAAGGGTATAAGAAAAAACTGAAATTATCATTTAAGGTGTCTGCTGCCACTTCATTCAAACCCTCCTTCTATTTTCTATATACTTTGATAACGTTAAGCCATTAAAATGCACGAAGGTGGAAAAAATGCTAATGTGACAAGATTTTTTCTTGACTTTTCTCAAGGGTGAGATTTGTTCGTTTCTTTTTGCTTTCCATTATATGAAAATAAATTTTGTTTTAAAAAAAGCTACTTACAATTTTATGAGTTCTTGTGGAAGATTTGCTGGAACACTTAAAAAGCCGGCATATCGACAAGTAAGCGTCACTTCTTCTGCAGATCCTGAACATGTACAACCTCGCGTCTTCCATGGTTCACAAATTTCTTTTAAAGTCTTTCCTAAATCACCATATTCTTTTAAAGCTTCTTCATAGAGCCTCTTTGCTTCGTCCTCAGTATTTTTTGATGAAGGAATGATAACAGACTCCTGGAGCAAAAACTTGTCAGACAATTTAGATGAATGAATCTTTGACAAGGTCTCGTTGCACTTTGAAAAGCTTAGTAGGACAAAAGCAATTAACAGCAGATGGCTTCTTGGTAAATGAATAGTTCGAGATAATACGTGAGTAATATGAGCCATTAGAAATGTATATAATTTTGTGCTTAATTAACACACACTTTATTATTCTACCATCATCTTCTCAAATAGTTTCTTTCTTTTTCCACTTTCGTGAAACATGAGAATTATGTCACTTCACTTCACTTTGCACTCGTCATCTTTTTCTTCTTATGCAAATTCACTGACTTTTTCTTATTTATATTTTATTTAATTATGAATAATAAACGAAGCGAAAAATTTCGTCCACCACAAATCATGTAATCAAATCAACATTCATTAGGAGCGGTGATGAAACAGAGACTTGATTCTGTTACATTATTTTCGTGCTTCGCATCTCATTTCAATTTTTGTTTGGTTTTGAATAATCTATAACGAGAAGAGAGGAAAAAATGTTATATTTTAGGAAGAAGAAATGCCATAAATTTAATGAATTTCTTTTCATTTTTTTTGTTTAGCTGTAAAAGGTTACGAATAAGCAAGTGAGTGTGAGAGAGAAAGGCAAAACTCATAAATTATTTATCGAAAATGCTGGTGATACATTTTTACAAACTCTCGCTAATAATGTTCTTAACAATTTCTTTTACAAATATCCTGCAGTTGATGGTCGCGGCAGAACTCAATCAAAACTTTTTATTAAATTTCTTTCTTTGGTAAAATTTGTTTGATATTAATGTCTTAGATACAAGAAACATAAACAAAAAGAGATAGAAAATTGACTTTATTGCTTATGTTTCTTTCAATCACCCTTGTCTCTCCTTCATGACTACACTTTTTCATCGTTCTTTTTTCTTTCATTCACCCACACTCGGCGAATCTACGTAATAATTTTTTCTCATACTACTACCGCGAAAAAATCCTGTTTCCAATACCTTTCGCTTTATAGACAAACTTTTTTGCCTCGATTATCTTAAAATAAAATTTTCTATGGTTCTCCATGGATAAATCCTTCAGAGTTTGATCGAGGATATTTTTGATCTACGAAATTTTTTTGAATTTTAACTTTGATACAACCGAAATTTGTTTAGGACTTTTTATGTATGAAAAATTAAAATAGAAAGCAACATATTAAGATCAAAATTCGCATAAATCTTAAAATTTTATTTTACGGCACGCGCTCAATCTAAATCACATCAGTTAATATTATTTTTAATGCCAATGACTCAATTTACATAAATTACCGTTTGATCGTGTAGAATAATATTTACAGTCAAGTTTGTTTATTTATTGCTGCATCAATTACTTTATTTCACCGCCAATTGTTTTTAGTCACACGAGTGAGCTTTCAGGAAAAATTTTTGATCTTTATTCTTTCGCTATTTAACTAGTACTGAAAATGAATATATTTTTGCGAAAAAAGTTTTTTGACTGTAGTAGAGCACATGTGCTCGAGAAGAGAGAATTCACATGTTAGTGAGAGCTAAGAGCGTGCAAAGAAACTAAGCAACTCGCTCTCTTCATTTTTACTCTCTTTCGTTCTTGAGAAGAAAAAAAAATTAAATCATCGTCATCAAATTTTATGAGTAAAATTTTTAAGATACGGTGACAATAAAAAGCAATAAATAGTATTTTTGCATCAACACTCACTTGTGTGTTGTGGGCCGTGAGAATGCATTAGAGAGGAAAAATATGTGCGTTCTTGAAACTGAAGAAAAATAGGACTCGCTATAGTGTAGTAGCAGTTAATGAGAAGAGAATGTAAGTACAAATGAGACCCAGTTTTATTCATCTAGTTTCGCTATACTATTTTTATTGCTTGGTCGCAGTTCACGTTTACGCGTACTTGCACACATTATTATTGCTATTTAATGCAAGTTTTCTACAAAAGTGACACTGACAAAAATGCGTTGAACACGTCAACAGCGAATAACAACAGCCTACACACATTAATTTATGACATATATGACTTATTAAGAATTTCATCAAAGCCATTCATCTTTATTTACCCTTTTTTTAAAAAAATATATTAAATATAAAAATGTACGATTTGAAGTGCATACAGCCTGTGTATATGCAATTAAAAGTGAATTTATTTATTTATTGATGTCATTCACATTAACATTGACCAGCTTTAGGCTTACGCTTAAATTGCGAGAGGTTTTTTATTCGCCGAGAGCCAATAACATTGTCGTATGTGCGAATGTGTGTGGTGAGTGAATAATAGCAAAAAATATAAATAAATATAAATTTTACATTTTGATTGTGCACACTGCCAGCAGCAACAGCAAGTAGAGAGGCCTTCCAATACATAACAATGATTCACGTCAATTTACGTTGATCATAAATTGATTATGATGTTTGCTAGTATTTCACATAATACGTATTATAACACCTTTCAATTTCATTTATTCTATTCTGTTGCTGCTGCGTTACATCGAAAAATTACATGTCGCTAAAAGTTAGCGAGTGAGTGAGAAAAGTGTCATGTTATGGTTTTGCTTTTGACTATTTTTGGTACGTGGATAGTGTTAAGTCGTAAATCAGTAAAAGGACAACAATGATAAATTATTTCTCATCTACCACACAATTCTATAAAAAGTTGAGAAAATTTCATTTCTGGAATTAATGACAATGCAAAGTGCATCATGATTGTAAAATACCAAGCAGGAAGAATTTAAAAAGGAAATGGGAAAATGTGGCAAATGTCAAGTTCTTTCTCTTTTGAGTGCTCTTGTATTAACCAAACAAACAATTGATCTTGATGAGAGTGCTTAACCGTCAAATGTGCTTTTCACACTTTGAATCATATAATTAATTGAGAAATAAGTCCTTACCGAGCACCACAAAAAAAGAGTAATTGGTGCTAATTGATTCACATCACAAGCCGCGAACAAGATGAATCGAAAATTTTTTGTGTCAACAGATTCACTCAAACTTTATTCAACAACAATGTTGCAGAAAACAAACGAGAATGAGGAGAAAAATTGAAAATTTTCACACACGAATTATCGCAAACAATTTCATTCAATGTTTCTCCTCATCAAATTCACGCCACATTTGTTATTTGTTTATTTCTATATTGAGCAGTAGAATTCATGGCGAATGAATATGTTTTTAAAAAAAAAATTGGAAATTTTTATATTTTTTTTATTAAAGAGTGAAATTTAAGAAGATTAAAAAATATTTAATAAGAAGCGACGTTTGAAAATGGTGATATGATTGTTTATATTATAATTGCTTGTTTAAAAATGTTTTCTTTAAAATCTTTTATCTCTACCTAGTATCAATATTTGTTCAGGAGTGAATACTGAATAAGAATCAGCAATAAAATATTTTTTGGACTTTTTTTCTTTTTCTGGCCCACTGTGCATCGCATGGATAATTTGTGATTATCGACAATTTACAAATCTATATTCAGTGAAAAAATACTAGAGTATTATCGAATATTTAAAGGAAACGATTTTACCATTAGTAATGAAAATTAACAAGACATACTCAATCAAAGGACATTATCGTTTTCTCTCCATTGTAACAGTCGCTCTTATATTCGAACAAGCCAAAAAATTTGAGAAATGTGCTCAAAAATTCGAAAATTAATACAAATAGTGGCTCTTATAATCGAGGTAAGGCGGTAATAAACTTTTTTAAACAAATTAACTAATTTTTAGTAACTTTTTTCCTTTGAGTATAGTAAAACAAAAACTGCCAAATTTCTTTTCTAATTATTATAGTTTTAATGGTTAAATGTAAGCTAATGATGTTTCATTTTGGTATCGATGATGGATGAGATGTTTTTGAGGAGTTAAGGTTCAAAACCTTATTCTTCTTAGAAATTATCGTTGATTATTTTATTGAACTGAAGCTTTTTTTGATGCTAATAAGTAGAAATTTTTCTATCTTAGGTAACAAGTAGCTAATTATTACACCAGTTTTCCTTATCATTATTCTTACGTTAATTATAAAGAAAATGATTTGAATGTACATTTATAATAAAGTTGAAGAAGAGAAGAGACTACGTGTTTATGTGAATTCATCCAAGATAATGTCATATATAAATTCAGTTCTAAAACTTTCAAACTCAAAGCGGCTCATTTAAATTACATGAAAGTTACTGAGAGAGTTTGAAAGAGTGAATGAATATAAAGTAAGAGTAAAAAAAGAGAGAAAAAGAAAAAAAAAGTAAATTTATTATGCATGCAAGACTCAAGGATTACTAAATTACACATAATGTGAAAGATAAGAAAAATGTACAATGACGTACATCAAGTGTCTTAGTCCACTTTCAACAATGTTCTTAAGCTCTCTTACGTGATTCAAATTAATACACTTGATATTTACCAAGATTGATCTTCTAGCAGAAAACGACGCACAAGAAAAACGACACGACTGAGATTTTAATTTCCAAAAATAAATCTCATGAGCAAAATGCAATTTTCCAACCGATATAAATCTGAGCATCTTAAGAAAATTCATTTCTCCTCCTACATGCATATCATCTGTCATATCGTCTGCTTTTAATTGTACAATTTGTCTGATTGCATTTAAGGTCTTCATCTCATATAAATAATGTCTCGAAAAAATGCATGGAACAGCACACAACTCAGAGTTTGCATAAACACACTCTTTGAGAAAAATAAAACACATTCGCTCTTCAACATTCGTGGCATCTTAATAACTTGTCTAAAAATAAAATTGTCTAATTTTTTGTTTGTTGCTTCAGTTTCGAAGGTTGTAATATATTTTTTGAGCCGCAAGTTGAATGACACTGAATTTTCATTCATTCATTCCCGATAAAATGAAAATTATTTGAATTCGATTTTTTTCTCTCTTTTTGCTAGCTCGCGCACTTTGCTTTAAGTTTCATAATGGTTTTAAATTTACTGAAAATACAAAGTCATGTTAAAGAGAGCGCCTAATATAAAATGTATGTATCTAATGAAAGAGAGACCTCGCTAGGTCATCCATCCATCAATTTGAGCGACATCGTATTAAAAGGGAATAAAAATATTCAATACACGAAAGGCCATTCATCGATAATCATTCTCACTACTACTTGTTCTTATTACACATAGAGAAAAGAAAAATAACTTTTGAATGGTGGTCACGTCAAATGACAAAATTGATGGTTTACAAATTTGTAACTGTGACAGTTGGACATTTTTTTTTCATCAACATTTCTCAACTAAATTAGTAAATTTCAAGTCAATGAAGAGTGTAATATAAGATTCATTGAAAGTGTTTAGCCTTAAATGAGTGTTTCAATATAAATGTCATCGTCAGTTCATGCAACTATACTTTCTTCTTTTTATGCATTCAACTCTAATGTGACAAAGAGATGTGTGAACAATAAACGTTTTTGAATGTAGGCGGTTGTTTTAGTACTTGTGCACAATGGAACATTAAACTTGAGAGTTAATGATACTCACTTTTAAGTTAAATAAGAGTCCTTCACGTTATAAGCTATTCTTTATGTTAGTTCGTTAGAATTCAGAATAGAAACTTCTCTCATTTTTTTGCACCATGAATTTTAATGAAGTGAAATTCTGTTGAGCGCAACGAATGAGGAAGAAGAAATTAAGCGAATGAAGTGATGAATTTCTTTTTGTAATAATTAAGTTTACTCGTTTATATAATCTATTTCAAAGAATCACTTAGTTCACTAAGAAAATCTTCCGCAAAAAGATTTACAATAAATTAAAAAAAAAATTTGTTCTACAAATATTTACTATTCTTTTATTACTATAGTGTGTGAAATGAAATGCAAGATTAGCTACTGCTGTGAGACGAATATAAGATGATGATGAAGAAGAAAAGCTTCGATTACTCTCATATGATGATTGATGTAATCCAATTTAAAATGTTTGGTATAGAAAGCAAAAGAGAGGAGCTTTATAAAAAAGCTGTTTTTAAATAAAAGTAAGTAAACGAAGAATAAGCATGATGATGAGAGTATTTTTTCAGTTAACTCGTCGAGAAGGAAGAGAAACGAGAGCAATTTGGTTCATAAATATTTTCAAATAGCCCGAAATAAATCATGCGGATTTCTGATTTATAAATTTTTCTCTGATTTTTCGTTACTCATATGGATATAAATAGAGGCTTATACCTTTGTTGGTTTCTAAAATAAAATGTCTAACTGCCAAAAGTTGCTTTTTTGTACGTCGAAAATTATACTCAAGAGATATGAAATATAGAGCGGAATTTCCGTTTTTAATTGCTTTCCTCACACTCTTTCTCTCTACCACTCGAAAGTTGTATTCTTCACAGATTACATGGAGTTCAGCGGGTGGTATGTTTGTTTGTTCCCCTCTTAACAAATTGATAAAAATGTGTGTTTGTTGTCCTCGGAAACAGTGGGACGACTATAGCAAATAATATAAGAGGGAGAAAAATACTTTTTTGAATAAATTTTCTCACAACTTGTTTTTCTTCTTATTGTTTCGCTTCGTTGTGCAGATAGAGCAATGTTTTGAAGGAAGAACGACGTGCGTGCATGTGATATGGGATGACAAAAAAATTTTTATTTCTTAAATCGATGTCGCCTTGGAGAAAATGTATCGGAAAGTGGCTGTTGTTGAGAGAAAGCAATAACGCAAGAGATGTTTTTCAAATATACATCGTAACAAAGTGTTGACAGCTTTCATAATGTATATATGAGTTATCAAGAGAAATAAAAATAAACAATACCAGACTCACTGTTCTCGAAAAGTTGAAATACATTAAAATCAATGTGTAGTGGATAAAATCTTCTTTAGGAAACATTATACTATTATTGTCGCAAATTGCAGTTTTAAGCACTTTTTCAATTCACAGAATTCAACAAAATTGTTTTGTTTACATTTTAAATTCTCATTTTTCAAAATATTTTCAAAAATAACGGTTTAGCAGAAAAATTCTAAAACTTCAGTTAAATTTTTCTAAAATTCTATTTTCTTATTATTTCATTCACTATTTTAAATGAGAAGAAAATTAAATTTTATTTTATCGGAAGAGAGATACATTTTGCAGGCATAAGCGAAAAATAAATGGCATGTAATCGTTCGTTGTCATCATCGTTCAATTTTTGCGTTACATATCATCATGATAACAAGCGTAATGCTCATTGCTTTCTCAATCTCTCGTTCAATGTGTTTGTGTATATATCTTTTATTGGCCCTTCTCATTTCGGGATCAATGGCCTTAAAAACTTTATGAAAAAAGTTCTTCTTCATTCTTTCATGTAATATTTATCTATGAATGTTGCTGTTTGTTATATGGCATAGGATTACAAGCTATACATAGGCTAACAGAGAACGCATTTTGAAAGGGAAAGGAAGCGTCAGTGGTAATAACGAAAGCCTTGACTCGAAAAGAGAAAGAGAAAATTAATTAAAACCATGATGACGAATGATTTTGGTATTTCTAACCATTATTTTCAGCTTACTGCTGAATATTCTAACAATATATGAAGAATAGAGAATTCTCATTTTCTCATCATTATCCTTTCATGTCTCACAGCGAGAAAAT
>JACWBX010004220.1:13928-26123 GCA_014622435.1 Polypedilum pembai
GAAGCCAGTCAGTGGTAATAACGAAAGCCTTGTCTCGAAAAGAGAAAGAGAAAATTAATTAAAACCATGATGACGAATGATTTTGGTATTTCTAACCATTATTTTATATCATTTTCAGCTTACTGCTGAATATTCTAACAATATATGAAGAATAGAGAATTCTCATTTTCTCATCATTATCCTTTCATGTCTCACAGCGAGAAAATTTTTTCATTCATAAAAAGTATATTGTTTTTCTCCTCCTCTTCATTCCATCATCACCATCAACAAAAAAATGATTTTTCGTGTGGATTTAGCGTCGTGAATAAAAAATTTTTTTTTGCATACATATACATGAATGAAAGTGCTAAATTGAGTAATCTGATGATGAAAATAACAAACAAATTCAACCCAACAGTTAAATTTACATTTTAACATCGAGAGTTTTTTTTTTCATTCTCATTGATATTATTTGTCTAGTAAAATGAAAATTAGCAGAGGGAGATATAGAATTGATCATTATAATTCCAAAATGCGAGTTTCGATGTCGTGATGGGATTTTAGTCTGTTGATAAAGGTAGAAATTGCAATGAAAGAACATTCTATTTTCTGCTACTGCAGCTATTCACAACATTCCAAACACGTTTTGCAACTTGCAAGTCTGAGTTATTCTTTTCATTATTTTTTTGTCTTCATCTTTCTTGCTTTCATTTCTCTATTATTTTCTATTCTATGCGCTTTTCTTTTACATCAGCATAATAATGTATTAATAATAAGTTCATATAGATGAAACAGACTACTTGCTATTACACAACAGATTTTACTCCAGACTTGTTTCACTCATCATCATCATCATACTTCCAAACTAAATATGTCGATAATTCTTATAATAAATGGAGCATTGAACCTTTCATTTTATTCTTTATATTTTCTCTCTCTCCTTCGCTTTCTTTTATTTCCATTAATCAATCGAATTTATGCCAAAATAAATAAATCTACTCATTTATTTCGGCGACATTCCAATCACATTTATTTTCTTCTCCTCCTCTTTATAACTACTTTGATATACGTCAACTCTTTTTTATATTTCATTATTCGTGAACTGGTCAGTTTCTTTTTTTCTTTTTCTTTTAATGATTTTAATAGACATTTAACTGTGCTTGCAAAAATTTTACAATGACACATGCCAAAAATAGCAGCAGCTGAAGAAAAAAGTCCAACTTTAAAAGTGAACAATATATTTTTTTGGCGATGAATTTGAGATTTATGTCGCCAATAAAAGAAAATTAAAAGCATCAGCTATCGTTCTCTCTTATGTTCTGCGTTTTCAACTCAAATGCTAAAGTTCAGAAGTGGTCTTCAAGTGTGAAAAGAAAGAAAAAAATTCTAACGAATAATAATGTTCTCAGTCTGTGTCTAGTGTCGGGTCATTTTAACATAGTAAAGTTGTTGTCCCGAGACATAAACATGCTAAAAAACATTTATGATTTAAATCGCATTGTTGCAAAAACTAGATGAATTTTTTGTTTGTCGTGAATAATATTAAAATATTGAATTTCACAATTTTCGCATACATGTTCTCGCACCAGACATTTCATTTGAAAAAGTCGTCATGTAATACTTTATGTCCTTCAATTACGCTTCTCCTTCTATAAAAATACATTTATTACTAAAGTTTATGAGTAAAAAAATCAAACAAGGAGAGAGAAAAAGAAAGAAAGATTTTTTTGATGTGCTTCGCTGTGTGCAAATTCAAATTTAAATGTGATTGATGAATAATTTTATTGTGAGCTGTTCTCATGGCTATAAATTATTTTATTACTTTGAAAATTTTACCACAATTTTTTTTGAGACTAAAGAAGCGAAAAGCACAAATTGAAAATTAATTTTAAAGGAAATTTACAGATTGTATTTATTTATTTTTAACCTTATCTGAACTAAATTCTATAATGCTCTCATTCTTAAATTTTTCTCTCTATTTCTCGATATATTAATACGATTAAATATATGAAGTCATTAAGATTATAAAAATCTACTTGAACTCAAGAGAGGTTGAATGCGAATGGAATTTTGCAATATCTTTTATTAATTCACAATAAGCACTTAGTAAAATAGACACACACATTCCTTTCGCTATTCACTCGTCATTGTTATTTCTTCAAAAAGATATATTTTGCCTGTGCTTCTCTTTTACTTAAGGGGCCATCGAGAGCCAAGTAATATTTTTTTGTTAATAAATTTGTTTATATACACTGAAATTCTCGCTTTTTAACTGACTGCTTTTCTTTCTACTTATACCTCTCTCGCCTCTTTTCTTACGTTTTTATTGTCTTCTTCTTTTTCCTCCGAATTATTTTTTTTCTGGCATGGAGAATGAAAGGGCATCGACACTGAACATATATTGAAGAAAAGTAACAGCGGCAGGCAACAGCAGCAGCAGCAAATGTAGAATCATAAGATGTGTTCACAATAAGAAAGAAAATGATGAGGAGGAGAGGGTGTGAGTACTGACGTCACGGTTTATTGAGAAGGACGACGTCTAAATACATTTTCTGATTTTAGGTCAAAATAAACACTTACATTGAAGGGCAATAGGAAAGATGCAGCTAGATGAAAGGAGTCATAATTTTTTTTTTCATTTATATAAATTCACATCGCATGCGACCAACGCCAGCAGGTTGTATTAAAATAATTATAATTATGTGAAAAAAGATATTTGATGAGCACGTTTCACAATAAATAGGTCAACACGTTAATTATTATCGGCACACACTCGCTCTTTTATATTATATTTCATTTCATAAATTCTGTTTTTCACTTGTTTAACAAATTTTCGAATTATTTTTCTGCCTCCTTGTTATAGTATATACATAAACTAATTAATAGAAATTGTTTATTTCTCCTTAGGCACTCACTAACTGGCAGCAATGAAAAAATATGAAATGACTAATTTGCCTTCATATTTGCAGAGAAAAACATACACACTCTTTCTACTTAATCACCATATGTGTTTCCAACAGCGTTTAACATCACATTACGATTTACTGCTATGTAGTGAATATACCGAAAAATCCTTGAAAGCACTCTTTTTGTGTTGTTGATGTATTGTATGAACATTGAAAAAAAAACTTGCCTATAATTGACTTTAAAATACCGACTTATTCGAGAGCATTTCGAATTATGCGACCACTCACTAACAGTGATTTTTTACAACTGGCTTTTGCTCTTTGACTTGCAACGACTTTTGCGCTCTCATTCTCTTTCAGTTTAGCTAGCGAATGAGTGAATGTGAAAATGAGCAAAGAGAAAAGAGTGGGCAACAAATGTTTGTATGAAATTTCTGTGAGTAAACAAGAAGCTTCTTTTTTCCCTTTCAATGCCGCATGGATTTTAATTTTATAAGCGCAATCGCCGATTGAAATTAAGAGAGAAAGAGAGTTTGACTTATTCGCTCTCTTTAATGTTTACGAAGCAACTCAATTAATGGATTACTATATATTCATTTGTTTGCTCATATACTCATTTATTTATGTTCTCTCTCTCTTGGGTGGCGGTAAAATCAAACATGCACCATAATGAGCTTTAAGTGGTGTATATGGTACGCAAAATTATCTCATCTTCATTCACTTTCATTTGTTTACAGACAAGTATGTAATAGAGCAAGAGAGAGAGATGAAAATAAGATGAATTATGTAAATTACAACAAACGAATTAAGATACTTTGTCACTGTTAAAATGTGATTATGGGTTATAAAGTGAAAATTTAATGTTTATATGCCGGAAATTAAATTTTTGATAAAAAGCTTTTTCATTTAGTAACTTAATGTTCTAACGAAAAGAATGAATAATGCCGGTAACATGTGAGAAAAAGCTTGTTCTTCTCCCCGCACGCTCATTCTTTTGTTCCTACATAAAAAATTGAAAACTGAAGAGATGAGAATAGAATAAGGAGGAAAAGGCATCATCAATCACATTTTTGGGGCTTTTTTCATCTCGTTCGCTCGTTTGCTCTTTGTGCTTTCTTCAATATATATTTTATATCGCACATGTGACGATAAATCATCTTTTCATCAGCTTTAAGACTGTGAGCGAGAAAAAAAATTTATCATGAACACATAAAAAAGAGATTTTTTTCTTTAATTTCTTTAGAACATGTAACCAAAAGAAGAAATTGTTATTTTTCTTAATATTCCTTTTTCTTCTTTATTAATCAACAAAATACACATTGTGACTTCAGATTGCTATTCTGATTCATTAAAATTGCTATAATAATTATTTTTTTCTCACTTAAATCTAATTCATAAATTGTGGGCTGCATTTTTTTGCTTTAATACTTTTGAGTAGGCAGGCAACTCATTATTTGCTTATAAATGTTCGTCTGGGAGAAAAAGACTTTCAATTTGACTATCTGTTAAGCCTTCGGTTCTTCCAAACAAGAAAAATTCTTTTTTTGCTGAGCTTGATGATGAAGAAGATTCTACTTCTGATTCTGAATTTCGTCTCTCGTTCGATCTCCCAAATTTCCCAAAAAGTGTACTCTGTGCAAATACATCCTCGAGACTTTGCCGTCGAAATGATGATTTTGAGATCCACTCACTAAAAGTGCCACTTTTCTTATCATCATCTTTATTTGATGTTTCTTTTGATTCAGTTTCATTATTTTTGAGCGTCTCTTCATGATCAGAATTCTGAGAATAACTGGAAGTAGTGCTATTTGATGCACTCATAGCGCTTGAATTTAAAGGAATATCTGACCATACATCTGCAATCTGCTGTCGATCTTGTTGCTCATCTTGTTCTCCATTAGGTGTTGACTCATTTTCGTCATCATCTTCATCGTCATCGTCTACTAATTCATAATCATCAGACAAGCTATTTTGATAACACAGATATGTTTTATTTTTGCTTGCTTGTGCTTGTTGTTGCTGTGGAAAATCCTTAATGATAGAAACATAATTTTAAAAGCTTTAATAGAAAGAATTATTAACTCACCTCATCAGGAAAAGCATTCAATATTTTTTGATCTTCTCTTAACTTATGAATCTCATCAGAAATTTTCTCTAAATTCTGTAAAGCTTCATTATAGGCTGCTTTCGTTCTTTGAACTTCTGTCTCTAATTCTATAATTTTTAGCTTCAGGCTTCTCAATTTCGCATTTGCATTAGCACGCGTTTCATAATATGGCCTGCAAAAGAAAGATTATTATTTCATATTAATGGGCCCTAAGCGTATAACGTGTCAAATGGATAAAATTGGTATTAAACAGAACAATATAATAATTAAAAGAATCTAAAATGGATTTCAACAATTTTTGAAATTTGTATTAAAATTACCTTGACACTTTAATATAAGTCTTTAACGTTGATTGCAATTTTGATACGTGAATGTTTGCCATCTGAATTTTCATTTCAATTATACGCATACGATTCTGTACTCTAGGAAAAGGAACAATTTAATTATGTGTCAATGATGATGGGAAAGAAATAAAAATGAGATAATTAAGTTTAAATAAAGTTTGCGTTCTTACTTATTGCACTCATCTGTATATTGATTGACTCTGGAAGTGGCATGAGAAATCATCTCCTGTAAAGCTATATCGAGTCCTCCCTTTCCCTGCTTATATGAATTTCTTGTTACATAAAGTAGAATAAATTTAAATTTTAAATACTAACTTGAACAACGCTTTGCTCCGCAAGATAGACCATTTCTTTTGCTGCTGCAAGATTTGTTTTTGCTTTTTCATAATTGGCTTGTTCATTTTTCAGTTCCTTTAAAAATTCATTTGATTGTTTTCTTGCTTCATAGAAAGGTCTAGCGAATTCTATGGCGTTTTTGATTTTACTGCTTATTAATTTTATCTCTTCTTGACTTGTTTCTTGCACATCCTGATAATTTCTCTTTAGTTCGTCTAAAGTGAAAATTTTCGAAAAATTGAAAAAAAGTTTTTTTTAATGTCAACAATAATCAATGAATGAACTTACCCAAAGTTACTTCTAAATTGTTTATTTTTTCACAAGAAGCATTAAGCCTTTCTAATTCATGGCCGACTCGCGGATCTACTGGTTGAATAGACATTGCTTTGGATAGACTTATAAACAGGAAGAGTTAAAAAAACAGTAAAAACAATTTTTTTATTTACAGTCAAAAATAGAATTGTGTAATATAACTGGGTTGGAAAGGGTGACTATTAATGTCCTTAAAAGTTTTTGCATTTTCCTTATATGCTGTATGGTGGAAAATTTTCTCAATTTGATGTGTGTAGTCACCCTCTGAAAATTATCCGAGACACATTACACGAAGGAAAAATTGTTTACTAAATCATCTGATTTATTTTCTGAAAATGAAGAAATTTCTGTTCATTCACAATTAAAAGAACAACAAGAGCTAAAATTCTATGAAAAAATGGTTGGATTTATTTTTTCATAATTCACACACGTTCTTATCTTTTCAATAAACAACTGATGTTGCCTCATAAAATTAAATGTGTACAAGAGATGGAAATGCTGAAAGAATTTATCGCTTGCCACCAACGCGAGGAGCCGACTTCTGTTGTTTCTGGGCTGGTTTTGCCTTTTGTTTGGTTGGTGCAGTCTTGGCTTTCTTCGCATCGGTCTTTGCCTTCTTCTGCTCCTTTGCGGCTCTATAATATTTACACATTATTTTACACTGATTAGTTTCATTATAATTTAACTCACTTAATAGCTTGTTCACGTTGAGCCTTGCGAATTTCTGGCTTCATGTTTCGCTTAGCCATGATATCAGCCATTGTTGCTCCAACAATAGCTCTGGCATGTTTTACTGTGCGGCGTGTTCTTTTTCTTGCAGCTTCTTCCTCAATACCCTTCTTATGCTTACGACGATAAAGAACGGTCCATTTAACTTTACGAGGATTACGTTTCATCAAGAATGAGCGTTCACATTTTTTATTGATGAATGTGAAGGTCTAAAATTGAATAATTTCCAGTGTTAAAATTTGTGCAATTTTCGCGCATCATTATAAAAATTACCTTTCCATCACTCTTGACCAGAGTTTTTCCCATTCCTGGGTAAATTTTATATCCACTGAAGACGCAAAGGCCGATCCTAAAATGATTTTGTACATTATTCAATTTGTTAAACTAGTTAGTCATTATTTTACTCACTTCATTTTGATTTCTTCTAGGTTTCAAATTCCTAAAAAATGAAAACACAAGAATCAGGTTAGAAAAATGTTTTTCAAACGATATTTCAAAAATTCTCAATTTAGTGGCTTGAAATTGAAGTGACTATTGTAAAGCATTATTTTATACACTAAGTTTGATAATCTTTAATTAACATTTCAGCTGACAAACCACTAAAATAATTAATATTTTATTTACACGAGATATACTACCTAAGAAATGACAGCAAAAAGAAAGAAAAAACTCACAGCATTAAAAGTATCGAATTTTCAAAATGGGTACACAACTTTTCAAAATAACGATTTTATTCATTGTAAGAAATTTTCAATTCAATTATCATCAATTTTCATAAATTCTTCTGTAGCACCTGTCTTCTCATCTGATGATCTGAAATGTTTCACATGATGATTTGCAATTATCCAAGGAATAGAATTTTCACACAACTGATTCGTTTGGAGCGCTCTCTTGTAAGACTTTATCAAACTTTCATCGCTCTCGATTGGATACAAGTACTCTTTTAAGTCGACCAATAAATCTGCTTCTGTGCATTTAATGAACTTCAGGTCCATTGCATATTCCGACCATATCAGCTTACGCCATTTTACATCATATTTTTGTACCAATGGGATCATTACGATAGAGCTAAAAAGATTATCGCCATATCCATTTGCTTGAAATGTATCTAAAAACATCATGTATAAATTTTCAAAACTTTTCTCGCCATTTAGTTTCGTATTAAAATTAAATGATCCTTTTTTGAGTAAATTCAACTCTTCCTTAATTAATTCTTTGATATCATCATCCAAAAAATTACGATTTTCACCAAAATAAATCAACATGAGATGCATTAACTTATTATCTTGTGATAATCTATTGATGTTCTTTTCATTTAATAATTTGTTGAATTTCAATGTTGTCCTTATTATATCCTCTTCCTTAAGATTAACTTCAACAATCATTTTTGAGTTTGAAGTAACATCAACTTTGTATAAGAGGAATAGTAGAAGTGAATATGTCCATGTGTTGCTTAGCAATGCTTCATTCCAATCATCTATCACAGCTACATATTTTAACTGAGTGTCCTGTTATTATAAAGGATGTTATAATATTAAGTAATAAAATTTAATAAAAACTTTTGTAACTACCTTAATTTTTGACATTACAACTCCATTAAAAATGAACTTCCAATGATCGAAATCTTCCTTTGTTACATTAGTATCATAGAAAACATTATTGAATATGAACTTATCAAATATTTCTAAAGCCAAAGGATGTTGATTGATACTTAAAAACTGTAGTAAATTGTATGCTGCATTGAACAACCATTGAACATTCTTCATAGAATTTTGTTTTCAGTAAACTAAAGATGAATTCAACCTCAATGATTGCAAACCAGTTTGATGATAACGGAAGACGTTTTTTCAACATAGAAAATTCAGTCATATATTTATCTACTCCTCCATTGACGAAGAAGAGAGTTTTCAATTGATTATAGTATTCTAAATTTTTGACATTGATTTGATTGTTGAATGAATTGATGAATGTAAGAATTGATTGCATGAAATAAGTAGAATATTCTTGAGATAGTATTAAACACGGCAATGTCTTAACACTTCGACAAATGATTGTTCCGAGATTAAATAACGGCTTATGTACGTGTCTGCGATCTTTTCCATCTTTGAAAAGTAATGATGACGATGTTAGAGCGCTTTCTATCTTTTTGTAGTGAACTGAATTCATGAACTTTATAAAATAGTCATTGAGAAAATCGTAGAAAAATTCAGGTCCAAATTTTATGAAACTAGAAGCTACATCAAGTAAGCTTGAGAGTAAAATTCTTTGAGAAAATTCTGATATTCCCTCTCTTTGAGCTATATGAAACCATTTGCTGCAACACATTTTAAAAATTTCACCAAATATTGTAAATGAGATTGTGATATTTGATCGACCTAATAGATGTAAAAGGGCACTTGCATGAGTTCGAATGATAAAGTGATTACTTGCTGTAAACTGAAGAAACTGATAATGCCATTCAATTAAATATCGCAATGGCATAAGAAGTTCATTATACTTTGACTCATCCGGTATAACGAAGAAATAGAGACGTAAAAATCGGAAGCATTCAATTTGTAACTTGATCATATTCATATTCAAATCGTCTTTTATAGCTGTGTAGCTTATGACACAATCAAGAACTCCATAGTTTTGAATAGTTTTGATATAAGAAGTATTATACGATCCAATTATTCGAAAAAGCTTGATAATCAAATATGACGATTCCAAATTATCAAGATCTGGAAGATGAATTTCAGCAAGATATTTCATTAAATTTTGCTTGTTGAGGATAATTACAGCATTTTGCTCGGAATCTCTAGCAATGCGAATCAATATTTTAACATAATACTCAATAATAATCTGATTTGTTTCGATTGATGTCATGATATAGGATATTCTTTCAATAATGTTAGTTCGGAGAAGACATTCAACCAAGTTAGTTTCAGCCAAATGAAAATCATTCAGATTATTTTTATCGTTTCCCTCAATATCGTCACCGATATCGCAGTTGATCAAATTATTATCTTCATTTAAATGTAAATTTTCAAATGCACTCTCAACATCACTGTTTTCAATTGCATCCTTCGACGGTTTATTACTCATCAATGGTTGATAAAACCCCGATGCTGATTCATTAATAGCATCTAATAAAATTTCATCTGTTTCATTATAGAACAAAATAGATAATCCCTTTAAAGCTGCTTGAATTATTGATGGTACATTTTCGTCTACAGCAAAACGTAGAAAAAAGAATATTTTTGAGATAGGCAATTGCAAAATTTCATCGTAATATCCCTGACTGTAGATGTTTAAGATTCCAGCTATAGCTGATAGCGCAGATGTTCTTTGTTGCAAGACATTTGCTCTTGCAAGTCGAAATAATTCTTGCAAAGTGTACCCAGGTCTATTTGGCTCGTCTCCATGCATATAAAGATCTCTGTCATCTTTAACTGAATTTTCTTCTTCATTGAAAGTGTATGGTAGAAGAAAGCCTTTCCAATCAAAACGCGCTTCAAATTTTTCTCCAGCTTTAATTGATTCTTTAGTCAAATTTTCAATATCTTTTGTCCATTCCAATTTTTCAGGTTCAACCAGATTCATGTTTAGCCAATTTGGTGCATTTTCATCTTTGAGAATATTCAATGGTGGCAAATTTTCATTTAGTGTTGTTTCATCAAATGTTACCTTTTGTGGTTTAGGCTTGTTCTTTACAGGAAAATCTTCTTGTGCTATATTTTTGCGCTTGTTCTTTAAAAAATCAATAATTTTTGGATCAAGCGAATTTAACAATTGGTCACGCTCACTCAAAATTTGTTCTTTAGACATTGATTGCAATAATTTTGTATTTTCTTCATCTATTTTTTTAAAAATATCTGTCAATTTTTCGCCTTGATTTGATTCTGTTGTAGTAGTCGGATTTGTTTGACTGCTGCCAATGGTTCGCGAAAAGATGCTTCTTCCAGTCTCATCAGCATCAGAATCAAGTTTTATATTCACTGCTTTAGGAAATGCAGTGATTTCTGTATCCTCATCAATAGATTCATCAATTTCCATCATTGAGTCATATTTTCTTTCAATAACATCCTTAATTACATTCAATTCATTACTAGCACTTTCTGTTTCTTGCTGTTGCTTCGATCGTTTCAAATTGCGTTGTTGAGCAAACAATGATTTAGGCTTCTTATCTAAGAAAATATAAACTTTAATAATTTATTTACTTCATAAGAATTTGATTGATAATACCTGAGCTTGAAGGATTATTTATTTTAACAAATTTAGCTGCTGGTGTAAAATTTTGTTTACTTTTCTCTTTCATAAAATTCTCCTGCATTTTGTAGATGTCATCCATCGTATCGGTATTTTTTGGTCTCGGAATCATCTTGACTTTTTAATTTATACAAATTGTGCACTAATTAAGAATTGCTTTATTTTGAAAATATTTGTTTCACAAATTTCTGTAAATTACCGATTTTAAGAAAAATTTCAAATTCTGTATGTCCCTTTTAAATATTTTGAAGCAGTTAAAAAAAAGTATAAAATTTTTTAAGAATTACAGAATATGAATATGCAAAACTATTAAAATTTGCTAGTTTTCCTGAAAGCTTAATATAAAGTCTATTAGACGTCAGTTATTGACACTGTGGAGTAAACTCTGAAAAGTATTTTGTATTGAAATTTTTTATAGATATTTAAGAGACAGAAAACATAAACTGTAACCACAATTGAAATATTTACACACTCCTCAATAATTGTAAAATGTAAAAACTAGCAAAAAAGCAATAAAAAAGATACTACTGACCTATGTACGCACCTTAATATCTATGTTTTAAATGAGAAATTTAAACGAAAACTTTTTACGTTTTCAATCAATTTCCTATTAATTTATCTATTTCCTTTTACGTCTCCGGGTATTCCTCATTAAATAATTTTTATCTCTATTCACGTACTTCACATTAAGTAGGTTTTGCTAATTCTCACAGTCTATTCTTTCTCTTTCTATTATTTTTACTATCATGAAATTAAGTACATTGACTTTAGGCCACAAAAACCGAACAATATCCAACAAGTGTCTATAGTTATTTCTATCTGAAAAAGAAAATTTTCATCACGAACGAGATAGCATCATTATTTTCTATCAATTCGATTGGTTAGAAAACTTTGAGCTTTTCCAAGTATCTAAAAATCATGCGTTGTAGTTATTTGCAAAACTTTATGATTCTCTTCAGTTAAGAGCTATTGCTCGAATAGATAAGATCTAATTTCTCATTTCTCTTCTCTTTGGTTTGAATATTTACAATTCAATATTTCGTGCTTATTGTATGACAATGAATCATTAGATAGCAATTTTCCATAAATTAATAATGTGTGCATTTCGCATAAAACAAACCAATTCAAAATCCAACGGCAATTCTTTTGCAAAGAAATCATTCATGATGACGAATTGTGAATATCAATTAGGTATACATAGTAATAAATGTGTCATAGTAGGGTGGCGATTTAA
>JACWBX010004220.1:35544-57813 GCA_014622435.1 Polypedilum pembai
ATGCCAGAGAAGTGAGTTGAAATGAAAAAGGATTCGCCGTGGTTTTGTGTTTTGTGGTCGCTACTGTATGTTTAAGAATCATTAAAATATCGTCAAGAATTTTCTTTTTCAAAAAAAAAAAAAATATTTTGCTTACACAAATTGTCGAATAAAAAATTCAAATATACAAAAATTATTTCAAATAAGAGGATTATCGCAACCATTTAGCTCTAAACTCGTGTTTATATTGTAATAATATTTTTTTCTCGAGAATTTTTCCATTGCTATGGCGTTGATAGTTGATATCAGTAACAAAAAATAGAGAAATAAGATCTACATACTACATTTAAACTCTCTATCGTGACATATTACTCATTTATAAAGTACTGTATGAGCTCATTATTCAGCAAGGATGATAATTAATTGTTCAGACTAATTATTCACTATTTTTCCGACGGTTGAATTTTTTATACTAACCTCTGCCACTTCTGCCAACAAATCGAAGATCATTAAATTTTGCAACTTGATTTTTCATCGTTGCTGTCGAATTTCTTAATTCACCATGAAAATTCTCATCATTTCCAGCTCTAATTGAAACCATAGTTCCATCATGAACGTCACCTAATGCTACAACTTTGAAGGCGACAGGAAGGGTTTTATTTGATCGCCAATGTGTAGGAAGAGCTGAACATAAAAAATATGGACTTCCCGTGCGAATCAATTCACCAGGAAATTCTTCCTGCGCCCGCAAAACCATTCTTTCCGTCCACCAGTAATCATTTTGTGTTTTCGATTTTGGTGGTGAAGCGCTGCTGCTGTTGGTTGTATTTGACTGATTGTCCTCAACCAACATTTCAATTTTAGTAGTGCACTGTGTTTGAGGCTCTGCCTTCATTGGCAGATGCATACAATCAACGTTTTTTGGCGCTATTTTGAAAAGATTTCTTTTATCGTCTTTATTTTATTTTTGGTTTTTTTTTTTCAAAAAATATAAATTAATTGCGCAACTTAATCACACTTCATATGAATTCTTTTTATCTTTTCTTTTTTCAACTAAATGTGTCGTTAGTTTGTGTTGTATTTTTTAAAATGATGATTCTGTCATCATTGTTATCAATCGTTTTATGCCGCTATCTTTAAACAGCTATTTTTATTAAACTTATTCCTCTTGCAAATTTGAGAGATAAAAACTTTTTCACTTTTTTTCTTCTAAATTCTTTTGCAACTCCTTAAAGCACTTTTTTTTTTGCTCCAGTCAGAGAAGAGAGACTTATTAAAAAATTCTAGAAAAACCACACCGACCGCGAAGACCAACGTCTGTTGAACGAATGAAACTTGAATCAAGAAAAACTTTTGTTCAATGAAGCTCTCTCGCATGCTGCTCTTTGTATATGTATACATTTTCAACACCCATACAATATTATCGCTTTTGTTCTCTCGCTCGCATAAAATTGAATGAGAGAGAGAATAAAAACAAGATGAGAAGGAAATTTTTTTTCCATATTCGCTCTATAATAAATGATCATTTCATTTAATGAGAGAGAGAGGATCACTTTTTGATGCTTTTTTTTGAAAAACTTTAGTTTTTAATTTTATTCAGTAATTTAGTGAATATCAATTTTAGCAGAAGCAAAATTAATACAAAAACTCTTTCAATTATTATTTTCCTATTCAATGGAAATTGATTTCACACTTGATTGAATGCAAATCATATTCTTATCATTTGGGCGGTGCATTGAAAAGAAAAATTGCACAAAGAAAATTGCTTCATTAAATTGCATCTTTTTTATTTTGGTGTAATTTCTTACACTCATTACTGATCTTTGATCCTTCTTCCTGAATTAAATATTCTGTCCTGAGAATTAGCTAGACTTTCTTCTGTCCTCTATTCATCTTTAATTTTAATTAATAATATTTTGGATGTCAGTTTTACATTTTTTTGTTTGAAAAATCTATATAAATATTAAACAGAGCCCAAAAATAAAAGCTGTCAAAATATGCGAAAAGTTTCTGTAAAATGGTGTTTGAAGAAATATGACATAAAATGAAATTTTAATCTTATTTCCAGTGGGATAGAAACGGTGGCGAAAGTGGCGAATTTTTGCTACTTTTGGAAAATAATTATTTTTCGTTTTAAAACTTGAAATCTCAAATTCGAATCTTGAAATGATTTTCTATTTTTGCAAATTAAATTACGAATTTCTGCTACTTTTTTTGGAGCAAATCATCATTAATAATATTTGACCTTCATAATTAACCATAGTATATGAAAAAATGTTAAAAATGCCTTTAAAATTGTATGGAAATTAAAATATTTTTGTCAAGATTTGAAACTAGAAATCCAAAAGTTTTGTAAAGTAAAATAAATTTTTAAAAAAGTGGCGAAAGAGAAGAGTTTTTCACCACCGTGTCTATTCCTCTACTTATTTCCAAACTGATTGAAAAGGACTGAAAGTATCTTAATAAATGTGATATTTGAGATTATATTTTAACTAACTCAAATATTTTGAAGAAAATTTTTGCACCGAAGACTGTAATAAGTTGTAGCAAAATTTTTAATATTGATGATTCTTTCATGCTTGTAAAATATAAATCTAATATATATTTAGTTCTGAGCATAAAAAAACTTAAAATTAAATTAAAATGAAGCTGTTTTAATAATACACTAAAGAGTGAAAAACAGATTCATGGACGTTTAGGTAAAACTTTTGTCTATTTTTCACATACCATTTTTATAATTCAGTTTTCTAAGCTTCTAAACAAATTAGAAGTATTACATTATAGTCATTTAGAGACTGTAATGAAATTGGAAAGAAAAAGAAAATTTTATATCGCATTTGACATGAAAATATTTTTGTCTATTTTCGCCAACTTTTAGTTAACTTCATTTTACCACACTTTTATTAATTTCCACTTGTCTGTTTCCCATCATTTTCCGAAGTGTCCATTCTTCTGAATAACGAAATTTAAATATTGCGAAAGCGTCCATCCCTTGCTTCTATAACACCAAAAATGCTCTTTCATCATCACATCAATCTTTATTTTCATTTAAATTTCATTTAAGATCTTCGTTCGCGAATAAAGAAAATCGATTTTTTGTTTTAAATTGATACAATAATTCACTTCGAATACAGTGAAGAATAAAAAATAATTTTTTTGATATTTTCAATGCTTACATATACACACATGTCTCATCAACATTGCAGGATAGCAATTTTCAGTGAAAATGTTAAAACTTCCTGTTGCAACATCAAAAACCGTGAGTTATTATCCTCGCATAAATCGGAACTTCATAAAGATTTCGTTTTTTATGTTGGTACATCAAAAATGATATCAGTTTGTGGTTTGTTCATTGGTTTGAGGGTGAGCGAAAGAGAGAATAAGAGTGAGAGTCGTGAATAGCTTGAGTGAAATTGTTTTTTATTTTGTTATCAAATGAATTGATTTAAATTAAAAATATTTTACTTTAACATGTAGAATAAATGAAATTTCAAATGAGCAGCTAACAATCTGGTGCCAATTGTTGTCAATCATACAACATGTTGCAATTTAAAGTGACTTCATCATATTTCTGAGTGTGTGTAATTTATAATGCCTAGCAATTTCCGTATGGATGAATGGACACATAAAGGGATCGATATCATGATACCTCATGATATTATTATGAAGATGATGAGACGTGCCTTTTGTTGTGTCTTTTTTATGTATTGCATTGCATGCAGGTTCTTCCCTTATACTTCTCTCACTCTCACCATTATATTCAGTGCACGCAATCGGCTTCTTTTTCACACAATAAAGAATAGAATCCTATCGCCTCTGTTCTATGCTACCTACTTCTTCTAATCACATACCATCTGTTGCAACAATGCATTTTAAGTCTTATTCATTATTGATAACAACTTTACTCTTCGTGTTCAATTTTTGACTTTAATGAATCCCTTACGCAAACATGACAAAGCCGAACGGTGTGATGAATCAAAATATTATGACTGAAGGGAGGAAGTAAAAAAACTGTGTTTTTGTTTTCACAGTTTTCAGTTAATTGTGTATTAGTTTGAAGAGGATAAACAGTTATTAGATTTTTGTGTGTTCCTACGGTTAAGAACATCAAACGGATACGCTCAATTTAATTTTCATGTAATTCTTTAAGTAAGAAAATTAATTTAATTAAGTTTGATTATTAAGTATCGATTTGTCATGGAACAAAAGAATTTTATTCCTAATCTTCTATCTAACAGGAAGACTCTTGCTCATGTTTATCAAAGATTTCTATTTGAATGTTTGTTTACTTAACGTAATTATGAGGAAAACCAGAAAAACCTCAGATTATACAAATTTAAAAATTGATCGTTGTCGCAGTGAACCCCGCATAATGAAGTTCTTCACACTCTTAATTTTTCCCACGATATTGCTCATTATTGTTTTTTTTCTGATTATAAGTAAAGTTTGATAAGAGTGTAGAGAAGAAAATTACTTAAGATACAATTTTTTTTTCGTAATGTACAGCTTATCAAAAAGTATTGCATATTTTACGGTCTGTGGTTTTTATATGAACGATAATAAGCATGTTGAATTATGATATCGACATGTTTGAATTTATTGAAAGAAAGTATTTAATTGCATCAGCGAGAGAGAACCTGTTATAACATCTCCTACATAAATTTAACCATAAAGGAAGAATTTGCGAAAATTGCATACCGAGTACAAGTTGTAAGGCTTCTAAAAATTTGGTGAGAATTTTGTGATTTGAAGTGTGAGTGTAAAGAAAGTGAAATTTTTTAATTTAAATGTTGAAATCAAAATTTGTTCAATTTGAAATGCATTTTTGCATTCATACCTATATACAATATTTTTATTCTCTCTTGCAACGCGATCATAAAAACTGTTTGTGGTCGAGCGCAAAAATCATAAACTTTTTTTTTCATTCATAAAATTCACAATCAATATTTTATGTCGATGGTTTTTCTATCTCTCTGGATGTTGTATATGCTTATTTCATTCAATTGATATCCTCTCTTTTTCTCTCTCTCTTTCTATATTGAAGTCTTGCAGCTCACTTCAACCACAAATATTTTTTTTCCCGGCAATGGCGGTCTATTATGTGTTTGCACACACACACTTTTTATTCCAAGGCGTAGTCTTATATTGCACATTGTGTCGTTTATGCATTTTTGCTCAAAGGAGAGTAATTAAATTTTGCTTAACCGAAATTAATTTGTTGCCAGATATTTTTTGGGAGATTTTTTTTTCTTTTCATCCAGACATTATGGAGTCTTTCTGTGGCCAAAAAATCAGACTCTCTTCTTGTGGTTATCATTTTCGTCGTCTGAGTTCTCTAAATATAATCTCGATTGTTCAAATTGAAGCAAAAGCAAAAAAGTTGATGTTTTTAAAAACTTGAAATTGCTTCATGTTTGTGACATCACTCTAATTAATCTTTTCACATTCTTCTCCTGTCAATAATTTCACTGCTCTCTCTCCCCCTTGAAAATGTAAAATTTTCAAGTTTTTCATACATTTTCAAACTCAAACCATTTCTTTGTTCCCCTTATCGTCATCTGAATGAGAGCGCTAAAACATTGACATGTTTTTGAAGTACGTCAAATTAATATAACATAATTTTCTATAAATTAAAGAAACAATATTTACATAAAGAAAATTCCACTCTACATTAATCAAAAGTATGCTGTCAATCTAAAAAGGATAAAGCTTCTTATGGCACGAGAAGAATTTTTCTTCTTTAAAAATAAACAGCATGAAAAGTGTTATTTAAAAAACTCTTTTCACTCTGGCATTTTTAGCAGCTTAATCAAGTCTTTGAGATTGTAATTAAATATCTGATACATGTTTTCGCGACAGCAAGAAAATAAGAACAAATCAGACTATGAAACAAAATTCAATTGTATGGCTGCCAATGTAAGCGTAGAAAAAAACAAGATGAGCATGTAGAAGGAAGTTAATTTGTTGCGGTCAATGCTAGTGGACTTCTACATGAATAAATTTCTAATTTACAGGATATTTTTAATTTTCCCACACACTTCATGAAATCATCATACAAATAAACTTTCTCAATCAATTTAATTAAATAAAACAAATTTTTTGAACATTTTTGTCTTGACAAATTGAAATTTTATTAGCATGTCATCGCACTTTAAAAAGACAAATTGTGAGTAAAAGTATAAAACAAATATTTATAGGGAGTTACAAAAAAATTTCAATTGATGAAAATTACTTGAAAAATATTCATGTCTTTTATTTTTGAAACAAATTTGTGTTTCTGAATTGTTTTCTCAATCGTTACTATTTCTTTAATACATATTCATATGTATGTGCATGTCAACGAAAATGTTTTCATATGTGTGAATTCAATAGACGATCTATAAACCTAATACCTCGAAAACTTTTATCAAACATACTTTAATGACATTTAAATATATTTATCAATAATATATTGTAATAATAATAAAATAGGGAAAAATACAAAACAAAAAAATCCATTTTACCAATAAGACAGAATTAAACCCGTTAATTAAACAAAATTTAAAAAAAAAACTTGTTAGAAGGGAAGTTTTTACTGGGCATGCTGTTGTTGTGGTATTTGAGCTGGAGCAAGACGTGAAATTAATCGAACAGCTCCGTGCAATATTTTTCCAATAATTGGTGGTGCTTTTGGATTATTTGCAATATTTTCTGTAGCTAATCTCAATTCATGGAACATGTTACGTGTATGCGGATTGCGACGCGACGAGTAACGTAAAGTCAAGAAATGATAATAAATGAATGGTGTCATTAAACCGGCCCTGCCACTATAGAAGAAAAAAAATAGTTTATTAAAAAATTAGTGACGAAAAATTATAAAAGTAATTAGCATGACTTACGTAAATGTTGAGATTATTGCGACCGGCATTAAGAAAATTTCCGAAAAGGCAATCAATCTTAAAATGTTTCTTTGTTGAAATTCAACAAGCGAAATCAATAATCTCGCACCCCACCAACTATTCTGGCCGAGTAACTAAGGAAGAAAAAGAAAATTATAGTGAAATATTAATTCATTGTACCGCAACATTCGCGTTAAAATAAGAGAACAATAAAAAATGTATTAAAATAGAAATTTTACTGCAATCTCACGCAAACTTTCTAGTTTAATTTAAAAATGAGATTAACATCATCTTCAATGTTCAGTATAATGACACATTTGATTGAGTTTCCCACAAAAAAAATTCTTTCTTCTGTGACTTCAAATGTGGTTTATGGTGATGTTGATGATAATTTTTTTAGTCTATTATGATACACACAAGTTCAACCACATTGAGCAGATGATGACGTCATTTTATAATAATAAGACGAAATACTTACATCTAGCATTTTTAATGAGTAACTGGCCGAATGAAGAACTGCAAAAAGAACAATTGGGAATAATACTAAAAGAACCGGCTGTACATAAAGGAATATTAGCGAGAAAAATAGATAGTGGCATGAATCCTCTATCAAAAGTAATGCTAAAAATTCCTTTGTTAATTGAAATTGCGGCAATCGCTGCTGAAGTCGAAGGGCGCTTGTTATTGCATTTGCAATCAGTACTTTATAAAACGCACTTTGAGATGATCTGAAATAGAGATAAAAATGGAAAAGATAAATGTATACATTTATGAATATGAATGAACTATAGTAATGACTTCGAAAAGGTATACGAGTAGAGAGATAGACAGACACAAACATACGTGTTTTGAATTATTAATAGGTGATAGCATGGGAAACTAATCAATATTTACTATGCAAAGAAATTACACAATATTTAGAAGCTTTAAACTCACCCAAAAATAGGAATAAGATAGCCAATTGCAAAAACTATTGATAGAACTCTCGAAAGCCATAATGCAGTTTCGATCTTGTTTTCTAGCATGTGATTCTTGACTGCTTCAATTCCACGCGGCTGATTTTCATTATCTGTCGAATTACTATCGCTCATTTTTCTATATTTTATCGTGTATTATCTGAAAAGAAACAGTAAAGTGGAATTTATGATTAAACTATGTACGTACATCATCGAAACAACACATTACACGCAATAAGTTTTTATCCCTCTCTCATAAAATTTTCTACCTAACTTTCTTTCTTGATTTTTTACTTCTATTACTCATACTTAGATAAGAATATTTCGTCATTTTAATCTTTGGAAATTAAAAAGTCCTTGAAAGTCGGAGAGATACAAGAATTAATCTTTTATTAAATTTATTTTCTGACCGAAACAGGTTTTCTTTCACTTTATTTATTTCATTTTCTGTTTTAGATTGCAGTAGTTTATATATGCACAATTTTTTAGTTAATTCAAATTCTATAAAATATTTATTTATATACTTACACTTTTGAATAATTATTTGCTTAGTAGAATATTACAAAATATTATTTTTTACGAAATGACTTGTTCGACTTGAACAAAAAATTTTTCAACTACGAATAATGCAGTTTGCTAAAATATTTTGAATTTTAGATTGCCGTTAACTCATTTTAAAAATCTTTTTAAAACTCTCTTTAAAATTAAATAAATTAAAAATAAATAGTATAAAATTGCTTTAATTTCATCATTTGGTAATTAATATGTAATTTAAATTAGTATGTTTAATTAATAAATTAAATAGTCACATGTCAATAAAAAAAAATTTTTAGCACTAAAAAAATATCTCCACATTAGTTCAACTCAGCAAAAAATTTTCATAAATTATTTGAGATTTCATTCACTATGGCACTTCAAATTGATGCATTATTTATAGTTGGAATATCAATATTCACAGCTCTTCTTGGTGAAGGTGTAACATATTTGCTTGTGTATAGAACAGAAACATATCAAAAGTTGAAGGCTGAAATTGAAAAACAGACGAAGAAACTTGAGAAAAAGAAAGAAATCCTGGGTGAAGCACTTGACAAGCAACAGAAGAAAAAACTTGAGAGAGATGAGGAGAGGCTTAAAAATAATAATCGGGATTTATCATTAGTCAAGATGAAATCCATGTGAGTATTTAGAAAATATTTAGTATTTTAATTTAATTAAAGCTAACAAATATGACCCATTTTTCGAAGGTTTGCGACTGGCTTTGCATTTACTGCTTTATTGTCAATGTTTAATAGCATATTTGATGGAAAAGTTGTGGCACGGTTACCATTCATCCCGATATCATTTATACAAGGTCTCAGTCATCGTGGGTTACCTGGCTCAGATTTCTCAGAATGCTCATTCATCTTCTTATATATTTTATGTACTATGAGTATACGTCAAAATGTCCAGAAACTACTCGGCTTCTCGCCATCAAGAGCTGCTAACAAAAACTCAATCATGTTTGCTCCTCCTGGTCAATACAAATAATAAAACTGAGGCTGATAATACATCTACACACCTCTATTATGAGTGAAAAATAAAGAACAAAGATAATTCAAATTTTATGTAAGTGTAGTTATGTTTTATTGCAGGACAAATGCATTTTCTATACAATATTGTGTTCCATCATTGGTTGATCAACAATTATTCTATCAAAACCAAGTCGGGTCAAGTCAATTTCTAAAAAGCCGCCGTCAATGATGAGCTCCGCAATTGCTCTTCCTACAGCTGGTGCTTGTTGTATACCTGATAGCAAATGAATATAATTAAAACATATGCAACAATAATTCCAGTAATATTACCATGTCCACTAAAACCTGATGCAATGTAGAGATTGTGATAATAAGGATGAAGTCCAATTATTCCATTTTCATCAAATCTATTGTACTCATAATATCCCGCCCATCCAGATTTCACTTTGATTGCTTCGAATTTTGGAACTCTATGAGCTAGTTGTGGCCAGACATCTGTGTCAAAATATTCATAATCTACATCTAAATTATCAATTGGTGGTTCTTTTTCGATACTTTCAGGAGAGCGACCACCAATATAGCACCCAGATAAGCCTTCTCTTCGGAAATAAACATTTGAAGGGTCGATGACTAAGGGTGTATTGAGTTGAGCTCCTGTATATTTCTTTTCATCGCATTCAAATACATACACATATCTTTTCCTTGGTTCAATTGGCAATGGAACTGAAAGTATGCCTTCACCTTTTCCTATTCTTGCCATTTCAGCAACTTTTCCTGAATTATGACCAGCTGCAATCACACACATGGCAAACTTAATTGGTTCAATTTCACCGTTTGGTAATTTTGCGAGCACTCTATCAACAGTTTCGTATTTTCCAAATTCTACTCCTTCCATGTACATTTCTTTTTGTTGCTTGAATTCAAAGCCAACTGCCTCGCCATGAACAAAATGTGCACCGAGATCAAGTGCTTTCTTTTTAAGTCCACATAATAGAGCCCACGGATCGAACCAGCCTTCTTTCTCAAGTCCATGACAACCTAAAGCTATTCCATCTGTATTTAGCCATGGAAATTTTTCTTTTAATTTCTTGGCAGTTAAAATTTCATTTTTTGCACCCAACTCATTTTGTAGTCGAGAATTTGAGCGAAGATCATCTGCACCTTCTTCTGTTGCAAGCATCAAATATCCATACGGTTGAAAATTCATTTCAACATGATCGCCTAAAAGCTCTTTGGATTTTCTAATAAAATCTGCTCCATATAGTGACATTTGTATATTTTCTGGTAGTGAAAATTGTTGACGAAGGCCACCGACTGATAATGTAGTAGAGGCTTGAGTATAAGTTGGATCTTTTTCTAAAACAACTACATTAAGTCCGTGATGAGCTTTTTGTTTAATCCAATATGCAATTGCAGCTCCCATTCCTCCTCCTCCTATCACTAAAATGTCACAATGCGTTTGAAATATTCGTACATCTTCTCTATTTTCAATAAATGCATCTATTCTGTCAAGTGGCATTTTATATTTCTTTTGCTTTGGATCTTCCTGAAAAAGATCCTCGACCCAATGTTTTGCTCGAATGAAATCGTTTTTTAAAATTCTTCCGGTTCTTTTAAATGGATTCTCGACATTAGGATTAAAATCAAAATTAAACATCTGTTTGTCTTTCTTGTCCTTACTATCGTCACTCATACATCTTGTAGCATGTATTTGATTTCTCAACAATTTCCTGGATACAAAATTCACTTTATTTCTTAATTGCAACATGATTGTTTTATTTTTAAAGTATTTTATAATAACCGATGAATGTCACTTCACTTTGTTTAGCTTTTGACGTTGTACTGGCGTGAGAATCTACATTTGCAATATTCTATCTTATCAAATAGAAGCCTAATCAAATAAAAATTGAATTGTTTAAGATAACTGCAATGAATTTGTAAAATTTTCACTACACTTGTGTTTTTTGTAAACAATAATTTTAAGGTAGTGTCACTCATTTATTTTTTAGGGTCTTGA
The DNA here is from genome assembly GCA_014622435.1 of Polypedilum pembai. Classification (NCBI taxonomy): domain Eukaryota; kingdom Metazoa; phylum Arthropoda; class Insecta; order Diptera; family Chironomidae; genus Polypedilum; species Polypedilum pembai. The sequence goes on from JACWBX010004220.1 coordinate 46,886, forward strand.
TTAATTAAACCGAATTTTTTTTAAATATAAGATACAGACATGATTTCTAAACATAATGAGTGCATGCAAAAACACGTTTTTCTGTCATAACATGCGTAATATTAATGTGTTACTCGGGTATTTTTCTCCTTGAATTAGTAACATGCCCCATAACTTTCTACTTTGTACTCATATAATCAACCTTCCAAAATAAAAACAATAAGTGATCTTTGACCAACGAAATCAATTATTTTAGCTGAAATTTCTTTTAAAATTTTTAAAAAATAAAATAAGTGAAAATGAGCAGAGAAGCATTTTTCTATCTTCCCAAAGATGCACCATCAACGTTTTCACTAGACGAGAGTTTGGAAAAACTACCTCTTCCAAAATTGGAAGACACCTTAGAGCGATATTACAGAAACTTGCTACCATATGCCAATGAAGCTGATTTAAAGAATTCTCGTAAAATAATTGAAGAATTCAAGAATGGTGTTGGTGAAAAACTACAAAAAATGCTTGAGGAGAAGGCATCAAAAGAGCGAAATTGGGTAAAAAATATTTACTCATTCAAAGGGTTCAAGGTCGTAATTTTAATCTTTTGAATTTTACGTTTCAGGTTGAAAAGTTTTGGGAAGACTATGCGTATCATGAGCTGAGATTTCCATTGTCTCCTTTTTGCATTATGACCCAACCTTTGATTGTTGCATCTGCTGGTGTCGAGGAAAGTAGATCAAATCGTATGAAGTCACTTGCAACTGCCACATATCATTCAGGAAAATTTTGGGAACTTATTTACACTGAACGATTGCGTCCTCCAACAAACCCAGATGGAAGTGTTACATTTTCTTCTAATCTATATAAGAGACTATACAATACTTGCCGCGTTCCAGGTGAAACTAAAGACGAAATTCATGAATATTTTAAGACCAAATCTGAAGGTGGAAATTGTCCGAAAACAATTTTAATTATCGGCAAGGGACGTGTGTTTTATTTTGATTTTATAGTTGATGACAAGATGCTTTCACCACAAGAATTTTTATATACTTTTTCAATTATTCGTGATAAGATAGAAAATGAGAAAACTGATTCTGGAATTCCAATTTTAACATGTGACGAGAGAACAAGTTGGGCAAAGAATCGCAAACATCTAATTGAATTATCTAAAAACAATGCAAAATTATTGAACATTATTGAATCAGCTGCAATGACATTATGCTTAGACGATAATGAACCTAAAGACTACTCTGAAGTTTCAATTAACACATTAAGTGGAGATTACTCATCAAGATGGCTTGATAAATCGAGTGCTATGGTTTCATTTAAAAATGGAAAATTTGGTTGTATAGGAGAACATTCAGCATATGATGGCACGATTTCAATTGCATTTTCAACATATATTTTAATGAGTTTAATGGAAGAGCCTGAGCCTGATTGGAATGTTGAGCCAAAGCTTAAAATCATTCCGACTGAGATGAAATTTGAAATTGACGATCATTTACGCAGTGAAATTGTAAGAGTTGAAAAGTTTCTAGAAGGAATGAGTAAAGCAGTTACTGCTAAATGCAGTCAATTTGATGATTATGGCAAAGCATTCATGAAAGAGCATAAAATTCATCCTGATTGTTATGTACAAATGGCTCTACAGCTTGCATACTATAAATTACATGGAAAACTTGCTCCAACTTATGAGACTGCTACAATGAGAGTTTATTATCATGGAAGGACAGAGACAGTAAGATCTTGCTCAATTGAAGTAAAGGAATGGATTGATAAAATGTATGATAAAAATGCTACTGTAAGTATTTTTTGAAAACTTCTAATATTGATGAACAGGTTTATATCAATTATGTTCATTTAACAGACCTCAGAGAAAGCTAAATATTTTAAAGAAGCTGCCAACTCACAATATCGATTGATGCATGATGCAAGAAAGGGAAAAGGTTTTGATAGACATTTGTTTGGACTATGGTGTATTGCACATGAAAATAACATTCCAATTCCTGCTCTTTATGAGGACCCTCTTTATGCGAAATCTGGTGGCGGTGGAAATTTTGTCTTATCGACTTCTACACTCGGTTATACAATTAATGTTGGCTTTGTTGCTCCTATGGTTCTTGATGGCTATGGTGTATTTTATTCAATGCTTGATGACTGCGTATGGATAATTTCAACAGCTTATCGTGACAGTGAAGTTACCTCTAACTGCAAATTCTATACATCATTCGTTAGTGCAATGAAGGATATCAAAGAAATTTTAGAAAATTCAGCTAAAAATTCCAAGTTGTAAACGTTCCTATATAAACAATTAATTCAGGTGATGGATCAAATTAAAAGAGTTCTATTAAAGTTTATATGTGATTATTATATTCTATAAAAAATAAATGCAACAATAAACATCATCAACAGATTTTTCTTCATTATTCGTTTCTCCATGTTGGCTTTCTCTTTTCGATAAAACTTTTAATTCCTTCTTGACCATCTTGCAACTGCAAGTTATCTGCCATTGCTTTTGATCCCTCAATATATGCCTCATTTAATCCCATTGAAAGTTGCTTATAATAAAATTTCTTTCCGAATGAAACAACTGCACGAGATTTTGACATAATTGCATTGCAAATTCGTTCAGTCTCTTTATCAAGTTCCTCTTTTGGCACGACACTGCTCACTAATCCTACACGAAGTGCTTCATCAGCTGTAATTGGCAAGCCAGTAAGTAACATATAGCTTGACTTCATGCGTGGGATTACTCTATAAAAATTAAGATTAAGAGAATTTAAAATTTTCTTTTTTTATGAGATTTACCTAAGAGCAATTCCAGGTGTTGAGCAAAAAATACCGAAAGAGCTTCCTGGTGTAGAGAATGTACTTTTATTGCTACAAACAACAATATCGCATGAAGCAACGAGTTGTAATCCAGCGGCTATAAAAGAGAGAGAGAGAGAGAGAAAAACAACAGAGAATGTAGAGCACTCAATATTCAGTGTCAAGCACACATACCGGCAGCAAGTCCATCAACTTTTGAAATGACTGGCACAGGCGATGATTGAACACAATTAATCAATTCATGACACTTGTCAAAAACACTTTTTACTTCTTCATAGCTCCTTTCAGACGATAGTTCTTTCAAATTATGACCTGCTGAAAAAACTGCTCCTGTTGATGACAATACAATTGCTCTCAAACTTTTGTCATTTTCATCTCTTTTAATTTCATCAATTAATTGGCCCATCATAGACATTGAAAGGCTATTTCTTGTTTTGTGATCATCCAAAATGATATTTTTGATGCCATCCTCTTGAGTTACAGACAAAAGACAGCGTGATGATGACCTTCTGATTTGTGAATTGCACAATTTTGTTGGTAATGACAATAACAATCGACTAAACATATTTAAAATATTAAAAGAAATGAAAATAAACTTTAGAGTGAAGTGAAGAGCGAATATTGAAATCAAAACAAACGTCAGTATGGGAATGAAAAGAAAACAAAAAGAAGAAGAAAAGTAAAAATGTTCACATTTTCATAGTATTTTATTTACCTTTTAAAAATGTACAAAATTTTATTCATGTTCATGATAATCTTTGATAATTCTTTATTGATAAAGAAATTTCATGAGTTGATATCAATCAGAGAGATTAGTGACATTGACATTGAAAATGCATGCTGTCTGCTGCTGTTTACTCATAAATTACTAAAATAGCAATATTACTTGAGCACACGTTGAATATTTAAAAATTTTTCTCTTTTTTTCTCTCGGTTTAACTGCAACACTAACTATTACTTAGCCTAACAACCACTTTCTTACCAATGAGATAAAAATGAGAAAGAGAGACTTAAGTAAAGCGAGCTAAGCGAAAATGCTATAAATTTAATTGAAACATAAAAATTACTTTTCAGTACTTCTTACATCGCGACGCTGTTAATATCTTTTTTTCTGGTGGATTTCTTCTTAAAGTATCGTGTGTCGTGTGTGTTTCACAATATTTTTCCTCAAATCAAAGACGAAAACGTGACGCTGATCGCGCCAAAGTGCAAAATTTTCTAATTTTTCTTCTTCATACGTGCAACAAATAAACTCGTGTGTGGAATTGAAGAAATTTATTCGTGTACATATGATATGTGTGAAAGTGGAAAATCATTAGTAATTGAATGGGATTAAGAGAGTTTAATTTGTGATAAACAAGAGATTTGTTATTGAAACAAAAAGGTTTATTAAGAAGCTTAAAATTACATAAAAGAACACGTTCGATGGTATCTTTGTTATAATGATTCAAAAAAGAACTTCTAGTCTACAACAGCTGCTGCAACAAATTGGCAGACGATGTCTGATTTGTCTGATCATTGTTGCTCTTTTCACTTTCACTACACACGGTAAAGTTGAAAAAATATGAACATTTGATTGCATGCAAGTTCATTGTGCTTGTTTTTTTCTTCATTTCATCTCGTTCTACCGGGTGCCGCTAACTCTCATTCGCTCATTTACACTGTTAATTAAAATTCATGTTCAATTAGTTATTATTGCTATTGACATATGAGTGTCTTTTATTTTCCTGTTTACACTACTCACATGCGATTGTAAAAACTTTATTTACATTTCTAGAAGGATGTATATAGACCACTAACATTACTACATAAATGAAGCGTAAAAGCAAACTAGCGATTGAAAAGATTATGTTTTTTTTTACATTTTATTTCTAAATTAAGAGGCATTACTTAATTTGTCACAACTTGGCTATTGCTTAACAATGACAACGAGAAAGCATGAGGTGAAAACTTCATAATACTTTACTACGCATAGTACTTCATTTTATTTCGATTACCACTATTCATTGCTTCTTAATTACCATTTTAAATGATAATACAAAGACAGCATATTAAATAGTTGGAAAATTTTGCAATAAATTGTTGTTTTTGAAGATAAAAATGTTAGATTTTCTTTCACGCTTAGAAGCTCTTCTTGAGATGCTTTCTATTCTAATATTATTTTATTATGCTAGTAGTTTAGCAAGACTTTTTACGGTTTATGATTTTTCCGCTAAATGCATTGTATAAATTATAGAAAATAAAATAATTGTAAAAGTCAACATACTGAGAAAACGTTATGTGCATTTTATTGATCTTTATAAGAAGTTAAACTATTGATTGACATAAAATGAACATAAAACAACAGTAGCAACATGTTTCTCATCAATTCAATTTAAATCATTTTCGAGTGCCCAGTGTAGCTTGCAATATATGAAGTTTGCAATTAAGCTCTGAATAATGCATATTGAAATTAAAATAGGGTTTTTGTGCCAACCATTAATCAAAACTTATTTGCAATATCTTTTCGCATAACGTTCGACAGCAAGCTATTGCACGCAAGTCAAAGTTGTCGATTTTTAAGAGTGTCATTTTGTTTGACACTTTTAATTTCTACATTTTGTATTTTCCGCAAACTCTCAATGAATGATACATTTGATTTAAGAAAAAAAAAAGTCTATGCTAGACTAAAGATTAACTATGCATAACCGCTAAGTTCATTGTCATCAATCGTTTTGCTGTTGTTAGCAGACAATAAATTATGGAAGTGAAAAGCTTGTTTTTGAATAAAAGAAAAGAGAGAAGAAACTGCAAAAACATGTTGTAATAGAAACACAAACTCCACGTGCTCATGTCTAGATGAATGATGGAAGAAAAGTGTAACACAGTAAAAACACACCTTTTTGTCATTCATTGCATATAATTTCTACATACTTTATGTTGATGAAGATTATGATATGCGGAAGATTTATGAATGAATCATAATTTTTGCTTCTCTCTTTTCAGTTGCTGCAAGTAATCTAGTTAAACGTAGTTTGAAAGACTCTTCAGTTGAATGTTTAGATGACGGACGCTTTTATAGGTATAAAAAATAATTTTGAAGCAAAAAATTTCGCTGCTGTTTTTTAATTTATTGCATTTTACACTAGAAATCCACAAAGAGAGCCAAGTAAAATGAACACTTACTCTGAATGTTCAAAATATTTTCTTTGCTTAGACGGCGAGGTTTTCGAATTTAGATGTAGTGCGGGATTGCTGTTTGATGTGACAAGACAAATTTGGTAATTTTTTTTCTCTTTAATTTCGCACATTTTTCATTGCTAATTTCTTTTCTCATGATTCATTTTTAGCGATTACAAAGCCAATGTTGACAATTGTAATGTGACAGCAGAGACAAAAGTTCCGAAACCTCTTCTCCATAACGCGCCCTGTGCGAATGATGCTCAACTAGCTTGTGCTGATGGAACATGTTTGCCAAATGAATATTTCTGTGACGGATCGGTCGATTGTAGTGATGGAAGTGATGAAGGCTATTGCAATCCTAACGATGATCCGAATTCATCCGATCCATGTGATCCACCCGTTTGTCAATTGCCTGAATGTCATTGTTCAAAAGATGGCATGAGAATTCCTGGTAATATGGAACCAATTAACACGCCTCAAATGATTATCATGACTTTTGATGATTCAGTTAATGTTGAAAATTGGTCACTTTATCAAGACAAAATTTTCACAGCTAATCGAAAGAATCCAAACAATTGTCCAATTCGAGGAACATTTTTTGTCAGTCATCAATATACAGATTATCAAAAGATTCAGAAAATGTGGGAGACTGGTCATGAAATTGCTCTCCATAGTATCACACACCGTGGACCTGAAACATTTTGGAGAGACAATGCTACAATTGAAGACTATTTTGATGAATTTGTTGGACAGGCGAATATCATCAACAAATTTGGCAATGTAAGAATGGAAGACATTCGAGGAATTCGTGTTCCTTTCTTGAGAATTGGTTGGAATCGACAATTTTTGATGATGAAAGAGTTTGGTTTTGTGTACGACTCCTCAATTGTAGCACCATTTTCAGATGTTCCTCTTTGGCCTTATACTCTCGACTATAAAATTCCACACGCTTGCATTGGTGACAATCATTGTCCATCAAGATCATACAGTGGTGTTTGGGAAATGGTCATGAATCAACTTGAAACTGAAGATGGAAGAACTTGTGTTTATGTTGATCAATGTCCAGCAAATTTGAATGGTGATGATATTTATCAAATGTTCATGCACAACTTCAAAAGGCATTATAGTACGAGTAGAGCACCTTTAGGACTTTATTTCCACTCGAATTGGTTCAAAAGAGCTGACTATATGGAAGCGTTTTTGAAGTTTATGCAATTTTTAGAAAAATTCCCTGATGTCTATTTTGTTACAAATTCACAAGCAATCGAATGGATGCGAGATCCTACACCAACTAATCAACTTCACAACTTTAAGCCATGGCAATGTCATGAAAAACAACTTGAACCACATGAGAGAACTTGTAGTTATCCAAACAGTTGCAAACTTCATTCAAGAGTGCTACAACAAGATCGTTATCTCATCACTTGCAATGAATGCCCGTAAGTGTCTTAATTTTACCTTTTGGTAAATATTTTTTTAAATAAAATTATTTTTCAGAGCACAATATCCTTGGATTCGTAATGAACATGGACTTGATTGAAAGTATTAGTTCAAAGCATCACTCTATATTCTCATGTTATATTTTTTTATATTTTTAATTATTTATTTTAATAAGTATTAATAAAATTTTTATTTTTAAATATTTTCTAATTTGCCTTCTTAATTGTACAATACTTTTATGTTAATTAACGTTTAAAGAAATCTCAATCTATATTTTTGAATTGTCTAACGGCTATAAAATTTTCAAAATACCAAGAAGACTAAATTGCGTTTTCAAAAATATTCTTACAGTTTTTACATTTTCCAAAAATGTTTCGAATAAATGCTTTCAAAATATAGCAATTTAATTTATATGCACCAATGACAATCAAAACTAATCAATATGGCGAAAAGCATAAATATAAATTTTCAAATACATGCACGAAAGTCTTACTGAAATTATAGAAATATCGATAAACAAAAAGCTGCATTCAAACTACTTTTTTTTATTACATTCAAAAGAGGCATCCTTTTTTGAGTAACTTGCACGAATTGCAATAAGTTCATTCAATTGGTTAAAAAAATTTGATAATTTTTTGACAAATGGCGCATGAATATAAAACAACAGCATCAGCATAGTTTCTATGATGATTCTAAATTTAAAGAACTAAGTTAAGAGTGCATCTTTGTTGTATTTAGAATTTTTTAAAGAGTGCATTCTATCTTCAATGCAAATTATAATAATAATTATAGAAAATACTATGTACGTGCAAACAATTTTATATATGGCGGTTGCGTGACTAAAATTGAATCATATTAAAGCGCATTAATGAAAATGACACTTTAGAGTTTAATAGTTTATGTGTTGTGCATTATTTATTATTTCTTGCTTTCAGACTGCAATTTTATTCAAAGGGCAAATTGATAATAAAGCGAAGGGTTTGATGGTAAAAACTAAAGTTTATTCATTGAAATATAATTTTGAGTATGATTTTGTAGCTTCCTGAATGGTTTTTAAACTTTAACATTTTTTTTTACCTGCTTTTTTAATCGAGCTGAGTGTGGTCGAATGATCCTTGAAAAATACAAATCCCCAAAGGAAGAAATAGAAAAGCCGAAAGATGGGAAAAACTAATAAAATAATTATTAATAATCATTTTCACATCTGTTGTTTGTTTTAATGTCGTCTCTATCCCTAAATATCCTTTGAGAATAGCGGATGATTATCAATTATTTATTGTTTGTAATTTCTTTTAATGTTATGCGCTTAAATTCTCATAAAATAGACATGCCATAATCATTATGTAATGATAATGAAATTAACTTTATTAGGAAAGAAGAATTATAAATTAATGAAATTTTTATTTTAGTTTCCAAAATAGTCAAGTTACACAATCGAATAAGAAGAAAAACTAAATTTTTTATTTGAGAATTGAATTAAAATTTCACGCACGTTCTAGGAACCAGTCATTCGATTTTTTACACTTAGTAATTCAACAATCAGTCAGTCAGTCAATTTCATAAAGTAATAATCGAACAATGGAAGCATAACAAATTTATGTATTGAAAATTATAACTTATAACAGTGTCGATTGTGAAAACTTTACTACTTCATTGATTCAATCAAATTAATGTGAGTATGTTTGCTATTTTTACCATAAATTCAAAGAAAATGGAAGGGAAGTGGAATTAATAACAATGATCTTGCAAAATAAAGTCATCCAACTTCCTGAATAAATCCAGTCAATTTAATGATAAAGGAACGTTTCAAAAGGCACCTGACAATGGAACAAAACAAAATTATTTTCCTTTTTCTTTTACCTCTCATAAACCCTATTATTTAAATTATTTTCACTCTCATTTTTTTGGAGGTATCATAATTGAAAATTACATGGTTGCATTCACAATATAGCCCATAATCCAAAATTAAATTTTTGTGTGATGATTTCAAAAGAAAAAACTTTGTTCGATATTGAAATGAAATATCCTCTTTTCAGCGTAATACACAAAGCATCAAATTATCAAATTATTCACGGAATTAATGTAGCAACAACGGCTAATTCAACCTGCACATAAGTATTAGTGTGTATCATTAATCGCATTATAATTTCACTTCTGGTGTCCTTTTTTATCAGTCGCAAACATCTTACCTTGCACTTCATTCATAATTTTTCCCTAATTGTTGCTTGTATGTGAAAAATTTAATCCAAAAATCAAACAATTAAGGAACAATGGAATTCGTTGATTGTAAATAGAAGTTTTGTATTGATGAAATTTTCTATTATTTCTTCTACATAATTAATCTCAAAATAATTTTCTTCAAACACGATAAGAATTCGTTTGTGTAGCGCGCTAACATGAAAGTGAATGTGTGTCCTTTATTGAATGAATTATGTAATTTACATTACTACGTAATTGAGACTAGACTTTAATAAATTATTACTTATTAGTCTTAATTCATGACCATTGATCCGTTTAGTTTATGAAATTACATGTCACTATGTGTATGCTACTCGCTCGAATTGACTCTTTTTCGTTCCCCGGAAAGTACAGAATGAATCAATTATCCATTTTTCTCGGTCATATTTTTCTTTGTTGCTGTTTGTGCGTGCTTTATGGTGATCATGCTTTGCATAATGAATTACTTGAATTATTAAAAAAAAATATGAGAAATATTGTTTATGTAGATTAATTAATTTGGTAATGACTAAATCACTCTATTTTTGTTGTTGAAAGAGAAAGAAAAAAGATCACTGATAATTAAGAACTCTTTTTTTATATTGGAAGAGTATTGATGAAAAGTTAATTTACGAACACATTTTTTTCGGTAAATTAATATCGTGACTTTTTCTTCTTACAACTCACATACGTATGAGTGGCGCCACAATATTATTATTTTTTCTAACTGCTGAGAAAGACTTCTCAATTTCTGAAAAATCATTCTCTAATTAAACATCTTTTCTACACATCTCTTTCTCTCTCTCTTTATTTCGCAGTGAATGTATTTAAATTATTTCATTTTAATCTTATAAATTCGACAATCGATTGTTGCCGATAAAATATTAAGAAATAAAAATTTATAGCTTGAATCGATTGAATTAAGTTTATTATTAAAAAAGGTAATTTTAATCCATTCATTCTGATTCTTATACACAGAGCATAGCTTTTTAATTATATTTGTATCAAAATATTATTTGTTTATTTTACAACATTGCTTTATCGATAGAGGAATGAAGTGAGAGGTGTATATATATGTAGGATACACAAATAAAATACTCCTGCAGAGTCACATAAGAGAACACGAAAAAGAACATAACGATGAAGCGATACACATATGATGATGATGATCACGATGACTTTGCGATTAACATAAATAACAAAATCATCATCATGTAGCAATGAAATTTAGTTTTCTTCCTCTTCATCGTTATATGTACGTGATGAGTATTGAAATAAACCACAGATCCAATTTCCAATTGAAGAAA
>JACWBX010004220.1:57833-70937 GCA_014622435.1 Polypedilum pembai
AGACTTCTCAATTTCTGAAAAATCATTCTCTAATTAAACATCTTTTCTACACATCTCTTTCTCTCTCTCTTTATTTCGCAGTGAATGTATTTAAATTATTTCAGTTTATTAAGTTTATTATTAAAAAAGGTAATTTTAATCCATTCAGTCTGATTCTTATACACAGAGCATAGCTTTTTAATTATATTTGTATCAAAATATTATTTGTTTATTTTACAACATTGCTTTATCGATAGAGGAATGAAGTGAGAGGTGTATATATATGTAGGATACACAAATAAAATACTCCTGCAGAGTCACATAAGAGAACACGAAAAAGAACATAACGATGAAGCGATACACATATGATGATGATGATCACGATGACTTTGCGATTAACATAAATAACAAAATCATCATCATGTAGCAATGAAATTTAGTTTTCTTCCTCTTCATCGTTATATGTACGTGATGAGTATTGAAATAAACCACAGATCCAATTTCCAATTGAAGAAATTTCTCTCTCTCTCTCTTTTTCTCCTTGCTCGCTTGTTTATGAGACACACGGCTAATGTTAATGTTAATATAAAACAAGAATAAGGGAACAATTCACAGAGCTTAAACGCCATTTTCCGAGCTTCAATTTAATCAAAAGAGGCGAGGAGAAAGAGAAAATCAGATTGTTTTGATTTAAAATTAAAGAAATCGCTTCTCATCAATTTATGCGAGAGAAGCGTCCGATAATAATGACTCTTTAATGCCACATAGTATAATTTTTCATGGGATTGTGAGTAACTAAGCGAGCAAGCAGCATTAATTCGTAATTGATCCATGTGAAAAGTCTTGTTGTAGCGTTTTAATGTAATAATAAATGGTTCATTACAATGCATAAGATCAATTTATATGTATACACATTTTGATACTTCATGACACACAAATGTGATTAAGAATCGTGAAAGAATTTTATGGATTGCTTTATGGTATAACAATTTGACAGACAGAAGCTCTTTTGCTACAAATGCATTTAATTATCATTGAGACCACTTACATTATCCGCATTGAGTTTTGCGGCTAACTAAAAGATTTTTTTTCTCACTCTTCTTTGCTGTTTTTCTGTGGTAGTTTAAGTTCCTTATTTACCACACGATTTTGTACTCAACAACGAGCGAGAACTAACATATGACTTAAGACAGTTTCCAATTATTGTTAATCATAAGAAAAACGACTTTTAATAATCCTCTTTTGAATTTTATTAAGAAATAATAGAATAGTTTAAAAGCTTCTGAATCGTAGAAGACTATATTTTACATTTTATGAAATGCGTTGCAATTCTTAGTTGTATTTTTAGTTTAAGATTAAAAACATGTTTTATTTAACACAAACCGCGCAATTTATATCACGAAATTAATACATGTAGCTTCTGGGCATCGTTTCTGTATTATTCTTTCACTCTATCCATTATTTTCGAATGTGTAAAAATAGCAAACTCGTGTTTATGAAAGACTTGACTTCTGTTTTCCACGTCTTTTCTTATTTCATTTTATATTATATTTTTATTCATGTCTATGGTAGTCGAAGGCGCTTGAAATTACAATTGTCTATTTAATAATAATAGCCTCGCATTTATAACAACTCTTGCTGTGTGAAGTAGGGGAGAGTAACAGCAGATGATTATGATGATGTGTTTAGAATTAAAATTTTTCTTACCTACAAATTAAGTCGCCTTTTTCTTGCACAGTTTATAATTTTAACAGAATGACAGAAGAAGATAATAAAAGGGCAACTGTTTGTGACCATCAATTTACAGATTTCATTGTTTTGATAGGTAAATTGGTGAAATGTTACTACACACCACCCAACATAATTGGATTTTTCCATCATTTTACATCTCTCTAATGAGAAAGTTATGAAGAGTGAGAAAAACAAAATGAGATTTTGAGAACTAACAAACTGTTGTTAATTTCCTCGATGCTACCGCCATTGAGGAAGATGATGAAGACAGGTGAAGCAATAATCATCAGGTACACACAACTGTCTCTATTATAATCAATTAGAAATTAAGATGTATAGTTAAATTTAGATGAATCATTTCGGTTGTTGTAGCTTCGCGTGTAGTTATTAGTAGCAGTAATGTCACTATTTCTATGCTGATTAGGTTCATGAGATCATGAGACACGCCAATTTCTTATTGTGATGATGATTCCGTTAACATAAATTAATCACTCATGGCTGCTTTTTGGAGGCGCTCGTTAAAATTACTTTGAAGAGTGCAGAAAAAGTGATTAAATGTAATTACCTAAATTCAAATCCGTTTCTTCATTTGTATGATAATTTTCAAGCTGAACAGCAGGGGATGGTAAGTGATTAAGTTAATGAGTTGTGTGAAAGATTAAAAATTTGTTTACTTTTTAACATAACAGTATTTTTTTAATGAAAGGATTTCATGTTGTATCAAAATTTGTTTAAAAAAAATAAAAGATTTCTTTTTCAAAAAATGAAAATAATTTAGCTAGTGTTTTTTGCATATTTCAACTGATTTCCAGTTAATTACGCGAATCAAAAAATACACAGAAAATGGTGTAATTATTTTAAGTTAGAAAAACAAAAAGGTTATTATTTTAAGCAATAATATTTAATTTTAAAGGCATTACGAGTTTGAGAGATATCAATTAATGTTATTCTATAGTCATTTACCTCGAAACCGAAAAAAAAAAGTTTTTTAATGAATGCCTCTAACAATTTTGTGTATATTTTTGGTGGATAATTAAGCGAATCATAAAGTCAGATCATAGCTACTAGTGAGATGTCAGCGCAATGATAAGAAAACAAAACAACAAAAAATAACGAAATAGTTGAATGAATTTAATAATAATTCCCGCTCTATGATGATTGTTATCTCAATGATAATTTTAACGCCTCTGTGATAGTTTTAAGTGAAGCTAAAACAGTGCTCACAACGGCATGTGAAAATGTCATTACATCAATTAAATAAAAATTAAACTTTCGAAAATAATTAGGAATTTTTTTAGGTATCGTTCTATTACACTCCCCTTCCATCTCTGTGTCTTTTAAGGTGGAACGACATGACATAGAAATCATAGAAAAAGTAGACTTGACTGCAGAGTGTTAAAGAAATTAAGCTCATTTTTCTTATCATTTAATTGCTATCTCTAAGAGCATAGAAAATTGTTTTTTCACTGAGCTTTAGGCAATGTTTTTTAATAATTTACATAAAACCGTTTTGTATGGAGTTAATGAGTTGTGTGAACACTTTTAAACACTCACTGTTGTGCATGTTTTACATTTTTTTTGGTAGGTAGATGTGATGCTGCTGATAATCACTTGATTCTTTTTTGACATTAATTTTAACGGCGAAAAATAAGCGAGGCAGAGTAAAGTGTTTGCGGTAATGGCTGAAATTAAATTCTTCATTCATTGACACTGAAAGACAATTTTGCTGTCGTTTACTATCTCTTTTATCTTTTTGGGTCATAAAATTTGCTGTGTGTGATTATTATGGAGAATTTTTATAAAAATGAATATAAAAGTTAATTAAAATGCCAATCAGGGAAATGAGAAAATGGAATTTATTTATAAAAATAGCTGTTGCTTGTTTTACTACGTGCGAGAATTCATTAATTCTAATTCATTTCCAAAAAAGACTCAAACAGTTTGTAATGTGATCAAAAACCATTAAAATCAAACCAAATCAAAATTTAAAAATAAAAAAAAACATTTTTTTATTTCATATCCATATTAAATTATTGACACAAAACTCATTTCAACTTATAAACTCATTAATTTTCATTATATTGTTCAAAAATAAATCAATTCAGAGAAAATGAAATAAACTATCGTTTCTTTATTATAAAGCTATTACCATATTGCAATTGTTCATTGCATATGTATTTTTTCAATAAACAAGAAATATGATACTTGAATAATAAGTTGATTGTGTTGGTGAATGTTTTTTTGAAGGCGGAGCTTATGTTCGAAAATTTTTTCTTCAATTTCGGATTGTTGAATGTTGTTTAATGTATAAGAAAGAAGGAAAATAAAGTTGAGTAATTTTCCAACTAATTTTCTTGTAAATTAAGGAAATTTTCAATTTCCATAAGCCTCGAGAGTAGAACAGTTAGATTAATTGAATTAATGGGTCGAGTCAATATTATGTCTATTGGGACAATCGAAATCAAATTCAATTACTAAATTACGATCAATTATCATGCGATATGATTATAGAAATCAATAAATGTTTCGAGAAATAAAAATCAATCGTGTCACGAGCAAAGTAAATTAATTTAACAAATGTCATGTTTAAAAACGTTGTATAGAACACTCTAATTGAATTAATTGAAATTTGAAATGCTTGTCAATGTCGACTGCTGACATACGTCTTATCAGTTAATGATTTTATTGACATAGACGAGCCAAAAAAAACAAGTAGCGGTAAGAGAAGAAAAAAGAAGTCTATAATTGAGAAATCTAATTAATAGAAATCAGTGAAAATCATATTGCAATTAACCTTCATAATTGATAAGATAAGAAGCGAGAGTAAGAAAAGTCAATGTGCCTCACGTGCTCTCACTGAAATCTTCTTAGTACAAAATGAAATGAAATTCCTATTGCGTGTGTATGGTCATGGATTAGACTAGTTATTCTTATTATTTATTTGTTTGGTATTAACGGTTCAGCAGACTTGATATTGATAGCAACTCAAAATTAGACTTTGCTCACATCGAACGTATGTAAGTTTATTTTCGTTTGTTTTCTGGTTGAAAACTTGAGTAAACCCCTTTCCTGATAAACGTCCTATTTTCACGTGAGAATTTTGTAAGCTGATCAAAAAATTAGCGGAAAGATTTAAAGTATTTGATAAATTTAATTGTGAATGTCTTGATAAGTGTTGTGCTTAATTTTGAGCAGTAAAAAATAGATTTTTGTTCAATTTAATAAAGACTCTAAGCTTATCACAATTAAGAGATTGCAGCAGTCGCAAATTGGATAAAACTTGACGTCAGTTCAATGCACGTAAAATCATTTAGCTGGATTAATAAAATTTAATTTTTTTTTGTTAATATTAAAAATTTAGAAACAATGATATATTCACTATATGTGTTTTCCCACATTTCTTCATTTTATATAGAGAGATTAGAAAAGCACTCATGTATTTATCTTAAATCATTAGAGACCGCCCGCTCTTTCTCTCATTCTCAGCTTTAACATTGATTTATTAAAAATTATAATTCACCACAACACCTCTCCAAATTGGTTTAATTAGAGTAAAGTGGTAGAATCGTATTGCAAATGGAAAATATACTCACATATAACATATAACTTGCTGATGTTTAATTAAAACATTTTGATTATAGCAAACGATAAGGCACCCTCCTCCTTCCTCTCTCTTACACACTACCTCGGCATTATTTCGTGTAAAAGCAGCCATAAATCTAGCTTGGAATTACCCATTAAACACAAGAGTGGAGAGAGGAGCTTTATTTTTTTTATATTTCATGATAAATTAAATTGAAATGTGTATTCTCTGTTGTCGGATGTTTTGTATGTATACGCAGTAATTAGATTTTCTTATTTAATTGCAATTGCTATTTCAGATGCATTTTTGTAATTACTTTTAACACGTTTACATTATTTTGTGTTCAATACGGAGAAATGATAAGATTTATGGAATTAAAATTTGATTTTTGAAAATCACTTTTATACTGTTGTTATTTTTCTACATATTTTCAATTTTGCTATCTCTTTTTACTTTATTAATTTGATTTGGTATTTACAAAGTATTAAAATTTTAGACCAAAAACTCAAAAAATATCTTGCATATTTTTGTTATTGTTTACATTAGAAATTTCAAAATTTTCCGTTGCTTTAAAAAATATTTTTTAAATTATTCAAAGACGTTTTTCTTCTTTTGTGAACTCATTCTTACATTGTTGAGAAGCTTTAAAAATTCACATAAAAAGAATTAAAAGATATTGCAATTGCTAATTACACACCGAGTCAGCATAAATATCGCTTTAGAATGGACTTCTGACCAGATAACTTGTGCGAAAAGAAATTTACTGCTAATTGCGTTGAGAAAGGTATGAAACGAGGTGCAATAATTTTTATTTCATGTGTCTAACAATGTACTGACTCACTTTAATTAACATACAAATAAAACTAAATGAAGATCGATAAAAAGAATATAAGTATGTGTGAGATAAAGGAAATTGTGTCTTTGCGTGATTTATCGATTAATATTTCGGAATCTTCTAAGAAAATATCATAATAAATTTTATTGTCTTGCACTCCGCCTCTCTACAGTCAAAAATAACGTACAGAGAAAGAGATCAGAAATGTGCAAAATGGGAGCATTAAAATTTATTTTTTTGTTGAAATCTTCATAGCAATTACAAATTTTTCCATTTTAATTAAGCGGATGAGCTCACAGCATGGAGTGACCGTATCGAAATATCGAACTGCACAAACGGTGAGAGATTCTGAATGAAAATGCGAATAGAGCGAATGGAATTAAAGGCAATCAATTAGAGACAAATGAATTGAGATGATTAATTATTCAATTACTGAAAGAGTTTCAAGAGTAAGCTGAGATTTATGATTCATTATTCAATTTTCAATTATCTCTCTGCTCTCGAAAATATGATTTTGACAGTTGGTAATTAAGGCATGTGAAAGGAAATTAGAGAGAGAAAGAGAGAGTCAAGGTCCACCACTCATCAAGCTTACTCTTCACTTAGAACTTAAATCATATTAACAGCAGCATCGTGATGATGCGTACTCTCTTTCTCAAAGCAATTATCGATAATTAATCATTTCGTCTGTTATCTTCAGCATGTCATAACTGACCATGAACGATCCATAAATCATTGTCTCTTTTCGTCGTAGGCGAACAAGGATCATATTGCCGTGAGGGAAAAGTCTCATTAATTGATAATTATTTGAACACATTAATGGAAGTTTAAGTAGCTCTTCTCTTTCTTTCTGCAAGAAATGCACCTGAGGGTGAATCGTTCTCTTTATCGTTGCAACATACACAGATATTATGAAGCAAAAAGTCAATTTTCTTCTTGTGAGTAATCAAAAAAATGTATACAATTTTTATGAAACGCCGACAACTCTCTGTCAGGTAGATTCTTTGTGAAGGCTCAAAGGAAGATGTGCATCATATAATTATTTAATTAATTTCATTATACGATGTGTATGAAAAAAATTAATAACCATTTTATGGCCAATGTCTAAACTTTCGTGCTGCTGCTGCTGCGGCTTGCTTGTAGTGATCTACCTAGTTGCTGACGTATTTCGTGATACAGAGACCACCACTGGTTATGAACAAAATAAAAAACAAAACCTTCAGTCAGTTCCGAAATAGTGGAGAGAAAAGTCAATTATTATGTCGGAAGCAATTTGATCATGATTTCTTTGTAATAGAGAAAAAGATTTATTCTGAAAAAGAATAATAATTTCTCAATTTCATTTCTCTTCTTCTTTAAATGAATCTATGTCACGATTCTCTTAATTTTATCATCAACACGCTAGAAAAGACCGTTTTTCTTTATTTCTTTAAATTTGTGCCGTTAGTATACCGTGAAATAGAATTATTCATCTATAAATTGGCAGCTGCTTACAATGCTTAGCCATATAAAATTAGAGATGAGAAATTTATATGCGAGTGTTAGTTTTGCGTGTTTCATAATTTAAATATTTTATTGATTAATAATTAGCTCAAATCCGATTAAAATTTTTAAATTTTCTCTCTTGATCAAACAATTTGTCTAATGAGGTCTGATTGGAAATCATTATAATACGTTTGCATAAATCTCGAAGCATTTAATTTATTAAAAGTATTAAGACCTTGTTCGAAACTAATAAATTTTAATCTACTCTTCAAAATTAATGGAATAGAAAAATATTTTTAGATTAAAAAAAACAGCAGCAGCAAGTCAATGTGAAATTGAACAAATGTTAAAATTGTGCTTCAATAGAAATGACAGTTTAATTAAATAAACAAATTACTTCCCTAAAAATAAAAGAAATTTTAGCACCCGTTAGTTTGATTTACATCAAATTTTTTTTTCAATCGATTTAATGTTCTTTCATCAGGAAGCATTTAGCAGGTACTAAATTTCCTCTTCTTTTGCAGTCTGCCTGCACACCTTTCATTCGCAGTTATCAGCAAAAAAAGTAATTGAATGTTTTTTTTGTTATTTATAAAAAAATCGCTTAAAACGTGTCGGAAGTGACGAAATGAAAAAAAAAAAACAAAATGAAAATTCAAATTTAATTTTAAGCACATGTCAATAATGTTTATTTCCAATTGAAGTCATTCTCAATTCTTAATGACCCTCGCTTTGTATATGATATGAGTGTATAAAAATTGTTTTATTAAAAGGATCATAAAGCGAATAAAATTTCAATTGTTGCTTACTTATTGTTGATGAATGTATGAATAATAAATCAATTTCATGTGTGCCAGTGAGCAATAATTTTGAAAATAATAAAACCTGACTTTTGACTTTAATATCTAAGTGAAAATAAAAATTATCAGATTTTCTAGTTCATTTGTCATATGGACAAAAATTGTAAAAAGTTTCAATGCTCTCATTTAACAACATCAATGTCAACACCTCAATTAGAAATGAAATGGAAAAATGCTTGTTTCTTTTGTACAATTAGTAGAATTCTGATAAGATACGATATTCTTTTACATGAAAATCATCTAAATTACTGCCACTACACAATTTTCTATGAACAAAAGTTTCCATTTTTCGAATACATTTCACTGGTTGAGATAATTTCATGCTATATTGTCATCAATCTGTATAAATACACACAAACGATCGCGATTCATCAAAATATCAGCCATAAATTACAATGCCATAAAGGCACATCATCAAACCGTGATAAATCATTTTTTCTTTCTCTTGATTTTTGGAATTTGCGGAATGTTTCAATCTGTTGTTGTGAATGAAAAGTAATTTAATTTATATTGCCTCTAATCCATC
Organism: Polypedilum pembai; assembly: GCA_014622435.1. Lineage (NCBI taxonomy): Eukaryota > Metazoa > Arthropoda > Insecta > Diptera > Chironomidae > Polypedilum > Polypedilum pembai. The sequence continues at coordinate 66,833 of JACWBX010004220.1, forward strand.
CAATTCATTGATGATCAATATTGAACAGATGTACACTTTAACAAAAGGAGTTGAATGAAATCATCGATTGCCTGATTGTAGATTTTGTGAGATCAGGCGAGATAATCCAATTAAAATCTCCATCGCTTTGCCTTAATCTTTTGTTAATTACAGTGATTTTCACTCAAAATGATTATGAATGTTTTCCGTTCGTCATTAAAAATTCCCCCAATTATGAATGAGTGAGAAAGAAAAAAAAGAAATTAAAAAGTGATGGCGCAAAAAATTATAAATTTTAAAATTTCATTTGGCATTTTTTAAAAACGCTGTTTCTTTATGAATAATTAAATTTTGAATATTATGATTATTGAATTGATTCAGAGAAGCGAAAGAGCAAGCGAGAGATAATATTTAAATATTGTGAATCAATAAATATCATTCGATAAAATGACAACAGGTGATTATAGTTTTTCGGATGGCCGGCAAATAATGAAAGAGACTTTTGATGAGTCTCCCTCAGAGCCAAATTAGATTATCGGCCTGAGCGTCATGCCGTGATTTGGTTAACAACAACACACAGCATCAGAATCAAGCAAGCAAGCAATAGAAATGATATTCACATTTAATAATGTTTTATTATTCGTAACCACGCTTTTTGTAATAAAAAAAGCTGAAAGAAAAGTTTATTTGAAATTGAAAATCAAGCGATCAGTGATCTTCTTTTTGTTTTTAATTATCACTCTCTCTCTCTTTATCTTTTGCTCATTTAAAATTAAATAAAAACAAAGTTTATTAGATCAAAATAATAAAATTACGTCCATACCACTCACTCACTAACTCATCTTCACTTTTTACGTTAATGATATCGTCGTTAAATGAAATATTAACAAAACCAATTATGAAATGTCTAGCATTTTTTTTGGGAAAATATTTTTAGATTTCATTACATTAGTTATGAAGAGTGAGAGGGACTGACTGAAGAGGCCTAAACTCATAAAAAATTATGATTAATTTATTAGTGGAATGATCATAAATTTTCCTCTCATTCTCCACCTCTCTATTACTTCAACGCGGCCACAATCATAAAAATGTTTACTAAAAACATTTGTTGAATAACTTTACTCCACTATCTTACTTTTTTGATAGATTTGGTTATGTAATTTACTGTAAAATATTTTTATTTTAAAAGAAAAATAAAAGAATTTTTGACGAGCCCTGACTAAAATGAATTAAAATCTAAAATAATGTCCGTATAAGGTTTCTCTTTCTCTCTTTCTATCACTTTATTATATTTCAAAACTCACAAAGAGAAAAATGAGGCAATAAAATAAAAATTAGTAAAACAAATGAGAAAGTGCTGTTTGGCTGTCTTGTCAAAACGAAAAACAGCGAGTATAAAGGGACTATAAAATGCCCTCTGAAAAACAATCAACAATTTTTATTCTTTATTACTTTTTATTGCCTTTCTCTCTTCTTTGCCCTCGTCATATTGAATGAGTTATTAGTTTTAACTTGATTAGCTTTAATTACTGAAAATTTAATTTGTTTTCAATTCTCGTTGTTTTGCTGTTTGAGGGCGAACATAGAAGGTAGTCAAGTAAAATTAACTGTGAGCACACGATCGCATAAAAAGTATGTGAGGAAAGAACAGCAGCAGCCATCTGCCGATCTATCTGCTTATGTTGCTTTTTTTTCGCTCAATTGTTTCTTTTTTTCTTCATTTCCTGGGCACTAACTAATGAAAAATTAGACTCACGTTGTGTAGATCAGCAAAAGGCACATGCTGATGAAGTGTACGACGAGAAAGAATCATTAGTTGCGATCAATAATTAATTATCAATTTTTTAGTCGAGAATTTTCTACTGATTAGTTTTTGTTAAATATAATTGAAATCTCGCTCTTGTTTAATTTTTACTTTTTTAAAAACTTAAAACATTTTTATGTATGTAGACATTCACATTCGTCCCTTGACCGCAAGTGTGTTAACTACTCTCTCGTCTCGACTTCTTCTCGTAAAACAATGAAACATTATTTATGACCATCACTACTATTTGATGGATTTTCTGCGTTACTTCGACACGAGAATGACTCGTTGTTTAGTATGCTTGATACGACATGTGATAATTAATTACAAGACGAAGAAGCTAAAATGCACACATTTTTTACTAAGTTGCAAGAAGCACTCGTAGTGAGTCTTAAAATTTAATTAAAATTTCATAAATTATAATCGAGAAGAAAGAGCAAAATCAGTCTTAATCACATCCCTTCAACGTGAAATTCTTCCAAACTTATTATTAACTTCTTTCTCCATCTTCTGTTTCTCTTAAATACCTCTCGGTTATGGCTTTCCATTGTGTATTAATGAAACAAGTTAATTGAAATTTATTTTATGAGTTTTGCTTCATTCTTTCTTTCCTCAACTTGTGCTCGCCTCACTCAACACACATACACACACTCTTATTCTTTCTGTTTTAAAAAATTATTAAAAATTAATTTCATTTTTGTGGCTTGATTGTTTCTTGTCTTTTCTTTCTCGTCCTCGTCCTCATTGAACCATACATACCTTAGAGGTTCCTTTAAATTAATTTTAATTAATTTTTGATTTATGTAAATTTCATCATCGATCAATGTGATTGTACTTGTATTTGTGTCGAAAACGGAAATTCAAGAAATAACTGAAAATTATTTTCAATTTTTCAAAAAGAGAAAAAAAATCAAGCGAGAAGCAAGCGGAAAAAAGTTGATTAAATAAAAATAAAACAAATAAATTTACAAATTGAAGGTAGAAGAGAAAGAAAAAAACCAGAAAGAATCTCTGAACCATGTCATTAAATTACCGAAAGAGAGGAGAATGAGGAGAGAAAAAGTTGCTGCTCGAAAGTATGAATCGAAACGAATTGGATATAATGCAACGGGCGCTCTCGTGAAGAGGCCATAACGAGGATATGAAAAGGCAAGTTAAGAAACCAAACAAACGATTGTTACTTCAACTGATTTATTTTCTGTTAATATTTTTTTCTCTCACTCAATTTTATGGCTTTTCAATGGCTTACTTTTGGTTTTGTGCAATTTTCAGCATCTTAGTAGGCATTGAAAAAATTTTCATTCATTCATTTGCAAAAATTTAACGCTTGTTAAACTAGACTTTGAAGAAATTTTATTTTTTAATTCTAATCAATCAATATGGAGCAACTTATTACAGTCAATTGGAGTCAACACGACTCATTTCAAGTTGGTGCAATCAGAAACTTCTTTCAAAGCAGTCAATTTACTGATTGTGTTTTGGTATGTTTTGGTCAAGTTATTTACATACATAAGTTGATTCTGGCAGTTTCAAGTCCTTTCTTCTATGAATTATTCAATACTCATCCATCAGTGGCTTACGAAATGCATGGCATCAGCTATGATGTACTTTTCAATATCATAGAATTGATCTATACTGGTTCAGTTCAAGTTTTGCGAGTTCCAATGGATCAGTTTTTATATTTTTGTAATCATTTGCGACTCATTGGCATTGATTCTTTGGAATTCAAAACAATTTCACCTGTTGAGGCATCACCAACTATTTACAATTATAAACGAACTCCAAGCAGAACCATTAAGAGCATTCGCAAGACCTATCAATCACCAAAGTTATCTAAAATCAAACGACTAAGTAAAGCAAAACGTCGTTTGATTTTCAATAAACAAGAATCAATGGACACAACCAACTAAAAAATATTTATTTTATTATCGAAACCTTAAAGGCTGTGAATTATTTATATTTCAATTGAATATAATAAAAATATATTTATTTGTTTGAAATAAAAAATTTGTCGCTAAAATTTTTCGCTCCGTAATTTTTTTTTTAAATTAAAAAGTTTTAATCAATTTTGTTAGCCTAAAAGTTATCAAAGTATCAATTTAACATAATAATATTTTGATACCTGTCGAGGATGGGAAGAAAAAGAAAGGCGTCGTCGCCAAAAAAGAAAAATAATTTTGGTGCAAAAAAAGTCAAAGATTCACTTTGTCAACAAAAACCTAACCTACAAAAAACACCATCTTCAGTAAGTCTTCCAAGTCAATCAAGTGCAACGAAAAGTTGTGGAGACTCAAAACAAATCAAAATCAAACCGATATTCGT
>JACWBX010004221.1:570-11290 GCA_014622435.1 Polypedilum pembai
AATAATACTAAACCAATGAGAATAAGTTTAATATGAATGTTCATTTATTGAAATAAATGTAAAAAATGATCCATTTTCAGCATTTGTAATAACGAAATTTTTGAAAATTTCAAAATGCGCACATTGACAAAACGAGTTTGACCAAATATTCAAGGAAAAATACAAAATTATAAGGAATATTTCAAATTTTTTAATCGCGAATTGCAAGCTAAGTCTGTTAAAGTCTGTGGATTTGTCTTTGTCAATCAGTTAATAGTGATTTGGTTTATCATTGTGCATGTAAGTTTCCGATGTAAACCTCTGTAATCGGAACAAAACCATATTCAAAACTATTGAATTTTACAAAAAATGGCGATCACTTAAAAACTCTTTAAATTCGTTCTAGTCGCAACCACATATATATTAAAAGAAAGTCTGTATTTTAAGCTTTCTATTGATATATAACATTCAAGGAATAATCAATTCTGTGCCGAAGAATCAAAGTCTAAAAATTTGGCTGAAAATGTAAACAAAAAATGTCTGATTTTTAAGACAATTATTTATTGTGAAAGCAGTTATAAAAAGCAAAATCGTACGAGAGGAAACATAGAAGAATTCATGGTGAATCGAATAGTGTATAAATCATTGAATTATACGATATGAGCATTTTTTGAAATAATGAAGTTTAGTGTTTTTAGTTTTAATATATTGACTTAAAAATAATTGAAAAGCAGAATAAGGAATGATGGATTATGGATGGATTATAATTTTTCCCGGGCGGAGTTATTGCTAACTCACAGGATGCACGTAAACTGAAGTGTCTGTTGTGACCTAATCCTGACTCACGATAGTGATCGAATTGACTGTTACCTTTTAAAGTGCGTTCTGAGAGAGGATAAGGAAAGAAATTTATAATTTATTTCTTGAAAAAAGGATGTAAAATATTAAAATTTCCAGAAAATCTTTTGAGATTCTAACTATCAAATTTTCTATCTGAATTACCAGAGTTCAATCTTAACTAAAATTTCACCTCTCAATAAGTAATCATATAAAAAATCAAAACCATTGACAAAAATAAATGACGAAAATAATTTAACTTTAATGGCGATTACGGTTATATTTAAAAACCTTCAAGCAGAAGTCTCAATAGATTTAGCAATCAAGTGAAAAGGTCTATCTGAAAAATTTACTCTCTCTTTCAGATGAAAATCCCTCCGTAAGAGCAACGAGTTTACTCGTTATTATCTTAATTTAAGTAAAGAGATGAAACATGTGTAAATTGTCACCTAATATTTTTTCAATACATTTTTAGAAAAGCAAATAAAATCATCATAAATATTTATTTTATCATATTTCTCGCTCTCTCTCATGGCATATGTTTAAATGTTATTTTCCATTTCAATTTGATACATTGTATTAAAGATCCACAAGATCAATAACACGCCTTGTCCAAATACAGTGTATAAAATGCTGCTGTCTTCTTATTTTACTCTTTATAACGACCAAAGGGTGCGAACTTCATACTACAAAAAATCAAAAATATTATCAAAAAATCAAATTTGATTTTTTGATGTTTCCCATACAAATTTTTGATTTTTCTAGATTTTTCAATGATAACTATGATCGATTTTTATTTGAAGTATCAAAAGATCTTACCCCTTGATAACGACATTTATTTTTCTGGTAACCAAAAAATTTCAGTTTTTTGTATAAAAAGAATATTTTTTCAAAACAAGGCGCAATTGCTGTAAAAACTAACGTTGTTAAACTTCCTTTGCAAAACTTGGATTTTTTGTTATAATATACAGTAAAATATTTGAAATTTTTAAACGCTTAGATTCAAAAGTTCAGTACTAAGTAAGAAATCATTCAAACTCTTAGTACTGAGCATTTGAACGTTTTAAAACTGAGCACATAAAAACTTGAAACATATAATAAAAAGTAAAATACATTAAAAAATTAAAATAAAAAATCATAATATTTGGTGTTTATGCTTGTATTAATTACATACAGAAATTTTTCTATCTATTTCACCTTGTGTTTAATCCTGAAAAATATCCCTTAAAATATCACATATCAGTATTTTTCTTCAGAATTTGACAAATTGACCTGATCTGAATATCTAATTTTATGTATCGCCTTTTTTCTCGTTTATGCTTAAATTTGGAATAACATAGCCATATAAAACAAAAGGTGCATTATATTTGCTGATGGTGTTACTGTTACTGCTATCAATTTTAAAAAATCTTCATTCTTTTCTTTCTTGCGCACCGAGAAAGAGAAGTTGAATTCAAGTAGTTGAATATTATTAAATATACACACACAATTCACTCTTTTGAGAATAATCGATTAGCATCCGGTGTTGGGTCTGCAAAGAGAAAACGAAGGAAAACAAATTGCCGTAGAATTTAAATAAATCCCAGGATATTTTTGTTAGCAATGAGAATATAAATTTAATCTTCATATAGTGAGAGCAATAGACATAAAAAAGAAACAAAAATTATCATAAAATCAAAGAAGAGAAAAAATTAAATTTCGAGAAAATAAAAATAAAAACAACGACACTCGATGACCATAAAGATTTAAATATAGTATATATGTGTATGCACTGTACAACACATTAATGCTTTTCTTCTTTCTTTAGAAATTCTCTTTCTCGCTCACTCCTCATTTCGAATTCCATGAACGCAAATCGTGATCTTCCTCAATATTATTAACTTAGCTTCTTAAAAAATATTTTTTTTGTTAAAATAAAATGTGGAATGTGCAACAGAAAATTATCATAATCGTATTCTCAATTTTCCAATTCTCTTTTAATTACACTGCATTAAGGTCAAACAAACTTAAATATCGTCATACTTTAAAATATTTTCGCTTTATAAAAATTTTAATAAATATTATTTATTACTATGAGCAAGCGTTAAGTAAAGTCTCTGTATTTTATAAAATATCTATTCAAAAATTAAAATTTTTTGTTTACATGAATGTTTATTACTGATTTGTTTCATCTAAACAATAACAACTTCGTAACTTTTCAAGCTTTAGTATTTTAAAAAATATTTTCTCTTCTTATTTGAAACTAACTTTAATGAAAATTAATAATTCTTAATAAAACATTAATCTTTTTAACAAATAAAAATAAATCAACAATTAAGTGCATTTACCCTAACTACATATTTCTTTCTTTCTTCAGTTTTGTTTAAGTCCAAAAGATTTTCTCTAGCAAGTTGCTTTCAAGTTTTAAATTCAATATTTTCCATCCCAGAGATTACTAGAGAGTATGGTTTCACGAAGTACCGGTATCAAAATTTCGGTATAAAAAATTTAATTTTTATTAAAAATGTTTCAAAGTCATTCCTTGTGGTCAACATTTGAAAATTTTTTTTTAGAATAATTTTCTTTTAAGAGTTTTTAAAAAATAAGGAAAAATACGGGTTTTTCCAAACTTTTCAGGAATCTGTACCAGTACCAAACAAAATCCGGGATCACGGTATCAACGGTACTGGTATTTTCTGGAAGTACCGGCATTGGCACCGGCATCAGGAACTATATAATCAGGAAATACTAGAGAGAATAAAAATGTTTTTTTAGATATTTTTCACTCACTTGATAGCGGTGCAAGTGCATGTTTGCACTCTCATGACTTGTTAACAATCTTTTCTTTCTCGTTTACAACATCAAGATAAGCAACTTATTCTGCGCCTTTAAGATTATTTTATTCTACCTTGGCTAATTTTTCAATTGAATATATTAATGCCAGTTCATTATATAAGTAAACAAAAATGTTTTAAAAGAAAATTTATTCGATATCAAAAAAATAATATTGTTTAGTAATTAAATAATTTTGCAAAGTCTAATTATAGATGAAAGTTGATAAAGTAAAAAGAAAAAATTAATTATTATTATAACTAATCTTCATTTTATGTGAGTTAAAGACGTTAAATGCACATCGATATCAACTAAAAAATACTCACAGTTTAATCTTTGAAGTAGTGTTTTTCCAATTTCCGAGAATTGAGTTTTCCGGGAACGGGAACGGGAATGAGTGATCGGGAACGGGAATGAGTCAAAAACACTATGAAAACCACCAAAATTTTTAAAAAATGTTGTCAAAAACATTGAATTTTTATATATTCAATATAATTCATTAAATTTTTGCTGATATTTTTACTGCTTTCATGAATTTCAGAGCAAAATAAATTTTTACAAAAATTTTTGTAAATTCCACTAAAAATGGCTGATTTTGAATTTTTATCGTATTTTTGTTTATTATTTAACAAAATATATGAAAAATTTTTAAAATTGACAAAAAATTAAAAAATTTCTACAAAAATTTTTTACAAAAATCGAATAGTATATGAATCATTCCGATTGAACAAACAGATTTCGAGAAATAATCAATTTAGTAAAAGTCACCATTTTTTCAATCATGATTTTGTTCGCTTATAACTTATTATTCACCAAAGCTAATTCATTTCTGCTTTTGGTTTCTGAAAGAGCATTAATGAAACTTAATTTACAGCGCAAAAAGGAATTTTTATCAACCTAATTTAAGAACTAAAATCGCCGACAAACTTAAAAGTCGAAAAAATCAACTTTTTATGTAATATTTGAAGTCAAATTAAAAATACTAAACGAACATACATCGAAACCAAATTCACTTTAAAAACAACTCACAAACTTCATAATTATTATACTTTTTACCGTTCGCCGATTGAGCAAGTAGAATTCGAGAAATCGAAATTTGAATAGAGTGACAGAAAAAGGCCCATTTTCTAGGAAACTTCCTGATAGAAGTTGATGAATTCTTCACTAACAGTATAGTGAAATTTTCTAATAATTAAGCAAATTTTTTCTAAATCACTAGAAATTTAGCAAAAAATCGGTCACCCATCTAAGTAAAAAAATTACTTAGACGTTGCCCCACTTCGTGTGTCTTTATCTTATCCAAGTTACCAAAGCAGACGATTCTTCTTGCAATGAAAATTACAAAATTGGTTTATATTGTTGTTAATAATTGAATTAATATTTTTTAAGTAAAACAAAAAAATCAATATTTGTTATGAATTAAATTATTACGAATGTTAAAAATTAATTATGGAAAATTTTTATTTTACCATTTTCTCAAAACAAAATTTCGCTAACATATTAGTGAAATTCACTGATAATAAACTAATAAACTAATTTATGTAAGTGATTAAAATTAGAGCGATTTTCACTAATTTTCTAACAAGGAAAAAATTCATAAGTTTTTTTATCAGGCGTGGACACACATTGATCTTTTTAGATCTTTATTTGATTTTTCTTGATCTTTTTTTATGTGTCCATGCCTGGGATTTTTAATGAAATTCACTAAAAGTATAGTAGAAAAATAAAATTTCACAAAATTTACTGATTCTTAGTGAAATTGTTATCTTTAAATTTTCGCTAACATTCTAGTAATTTATTTTTTTTGTGTGGATAGAAAAAAAACTTTTTAGTACTAAAAAATGTTTTGTCTCTATAGATATGAAATTTATTTTTAAGAGCTGGAAAGAAAAACTTTTTATCTGGTATAAAAAACATTTATAAGTTTATAATTTTTTTTCTCTAATGAAGTCTTTATGCCAATTGTAAAATTTTTTTCCGTGTATAAATAGAAGAAAAGGGTAATCTATCATCTCGCCATATTTGACATAAACTCGTCGTCTTGACTCGGCATTTATGCATAAATTTTAAAGGGGAAGGCTCATTGTAATTTAAATCAGCCTCTTAAAAAATTTTAATTTCAATTATTAATCAAAAGAGATGGCGAGTCGGTGAGCCACAAATAGAAGAATAATGTGCGCCATTCATTGTGCTCATCCATCTCACTAGCACAGCTTAGCTAACATCTTTCATCTAGCATACCACAAAAGCTTATATTCCAGTTCTGTGACTATAAAAAAATCGTTGAATTCATATTAATGGCGAATGAGTAAATAATGTCATATGTGCCATTGAATGAGGAAGAAATAAAACTGATTTGATAATTTTTTGTGTTTGTTTAGATACGAAGAATGAGTGAGCAAGAAAGAGAAATGAATATCATTGGCCTGACCACACACATCGAGTCATCATCTGCTCATTTTTTTTAACACACGAAAAAGAAGATTATTTCTTCACTCTCTCGCAATTTTCACATAGCCTATGAGCTTTAACCCAGTCACCAATCACTGCAATTTTTAGTTTTTTATTGTTACAAACCAAAATATAATGAGAAATGGTTTTAATGAACTTATATGAAGTTAACAACGAAAGCTTTAGATGAAAATGAATTTAGATATTAACGGAAAGTTCATCTCACTGGGACCATCAAAATACGATTCAACGAACCAAAAAATTTCAAAGTCCAATTTTGTTTGTTTTCCTTCTCATTTCATAATTCATATACGACGACAGAAAAAAAATTAATAATAAATACTCATCGAAGCCTTCACACAAATAGCAAATCTCTCACACGTTGAATGATTAAGTCATTAAATGAAAATGACCATAATGAGATCATTAAAATTTAAGAGATATTTACAAAAAAATTGGACAGACAGACAAACGAGCGTAAATAGGAACATGGTACGTTGAAAGCTCTAGCATGTCTTTCATTGCGCATACTCGCCCATCATGCTGCCCTCACACAATACATTCCGAGAAAAAAAGGAACGACAATACAAAACATATAGAGTTGTATGTTCCAGTATTTTTTCGCTTATCAATCAGAACAGAAATATAGAAAAAAATAGTAAAAAAATTGTTTTTGAGTAGTTTACAAGGAGTGAAAGAGATAGATGGCATTAAATCATTAGTCGAGTGTGTATAGAGAGATAGTGATAAAATTTTTGTTATCAAAGTCAATAACTAGAGCAAGGGAACGATAGCATTTATCAGAAAATAAAGAATTCAGTGCGAGAGAGAGAGTTTATTTTTGCTGTCTCGATAACACGTAAAATGCACTCACTTATTTTAAGCTCTTTTTAGGAGTTTAATTTTGTTATTTATACGCGATTGAATAAAACAAAATAAAAAGACTTTTCGATTTATTGATCTTAAATGAATATAAACTAGAAGTGTTTATGTAAGAAAAAAATATTGAAATTTATTTATAAAATAATTCCAAAAGTCTTAAATTCATTAAATAAAATGTTACAAATGTCGTCATCGAGTGATTACGAGAGACATAAAAACAATAACAATAATAGTAGTAATAGTAGCAGTAGAAACAGTAGAAATAAGAAAAAAGGTGCTCCATTCATGTTTTTCACAAATATTTTAAAGAAAAAAAAAGTGCTGAGTATGGATGAGATTAAAGAAATGAAAACCAGAACACGCAGTGAGCCTTCAGGTAATTAAATTGTCCAATTGATATAAATTTAAAATTGCTGTAATGTGATTATGAATGTCAATTATTTAAGCTGACGTGAAGGTATTTCGAGAAATTTCGGTACAGTATTGTAAAGGAAAGTGAATTTGTGCGGACCATATTCAAAGACTAAAAATTATTGGATTAAAAATTTAATTTTGATATAAATATTGATTATTAAATATTTGAATAATTTAAATCAATTCTTTTAAAATGTGAAAATTATTGGAATTTCCAAGCACTTTTTCATATACTTTTATCAGTAATGAACAAATAAATGACATGTGATTATTATTCGATGAAACAAGTTCAAAATGAGGATCCTTTCTGGCTTATATAACAACTATAATCAAATGATTTTTCTCTCATGTTTACAAAGCAAAATCTCTCCATAAACATTTTTCCAAACAAATTTCTTTTCTGTTCAACCAATTTCCCTAGATTTGCATTGCATTCTTAAAATTATTACCCTCTCTTTTGCCTCCCCTCGATGCCACAGACTAAATAATATGCTCTAAGATAATGAAAACTTTCTTTTTTTTAGTCCTAAATTTTTTTTGCTGCTTCCATTCATGAATAGCGAGAGAAAAGAAAAAATCTGATTTCCTCGTTCCACTAATAAAAGCCTTGCGCACCACCCACGTACGCATTCACAGTACATAAGTTTCTTGTTATTCTCTCTTGGCTTCATTCATTCATATTTGTCTTTTATATCATTTATTTCTTTATAAACTGTGATTGAAAGCCATTCAACCATATGAGCGAGGAAAAAGTAAATTATTCTCTTTCGATTTTATTCCTCATGATTAAACGCGTGAATTTTTTTTCCAAAAAAAAGCACAGGCGATTGTAAAAACGTAATATTGGAAATTTAATGCAAAAGAAAGAAAAATACAAGTGGAAAAAATCAATAGATGAAGGTTCATGTTTAGAGTCGTTTGACGTCAGATTGAGACACATTTTTATGAATGTAAAATGATGTGACTTTTTATATCATGTGATTCTATTTGCTTATTTTTGCAGTGGTCAGTTATAGCTGTTCATTACCCGCCGGACAGCCGTCAGTTTCAACTCTGAGTCTAACACCCGGTAGAATGATGGGTCGTGATATTGATCATGGTATGAGTTTAGAATTTTTGATTCATTTTCGACACTTTTTTAATGGATTATCGTTACAGACATGCAACAATTACGGCTGAGTAGATCTGATAATCCGTACCTGCAGAAGAAACTTGCAAGTCGCGACGAAATGAATATGATCGACATGGAAGAGAATCTGGTAGATGACGACACGATTCTCATTCAAGATTTGAATTCACAGATCGATAGCAATTTTGAACCAGACCCATTTCAATTACCAGACGTTCAACAACATATGATTCGATCACCTCCACCTGTCAGTTGGCGTCCACACGGCAGTAGTGTTTTCAATTTTCCTCATGATAACAACAATACAATTATGTCACAGAGTAGTGAAGAGAGTACACATAGTGTGCACACATTTTACTCAGAAAACTTCTCAAAATCTCGCATTTCCTTTGATAAAATCATGTAAAGAAAGAAAAAAAGTAATTTGATTAGAATACATCACAAAGAAATTTTTTGAAGTTTAGGAAACTTTTCCTTTTCTTTTTATTAAGGGTTTTTATATTTTAATTTTTTGATGAAATAGAAAAATTCATACGGAAAAAATTTTCAAAGTTTTGTGAAACTTCTTCATGAGTAAAAATAATACTCATCTTACCTTTGGATATCATTGTGTTAATTACATCTATAAAGATACGAAATGTGTTCTCTACTTTTAAAAACAGACAGTGAATTTTCATAGAATATTTTAACTAATAATTTAATACATCACAAAATGAGAGAAAAACTTTATAAACAGACGGAAAATTTAAACTGTTTTTCAGTAAAAAGTAGGAAGTAGGTAAGTATTTACATGAAAAATAGTTTAAATTAATATCAACTGTAAATCTTATGAATTTTTTTCTTATCAAAATGCATTTAAATCGTTAACCAGAAAGCAATGGCAGGAGTGTTCAATCTAGTTGAAATAATTTTCCTAGTAGCAGATTTTATGATTGAATTTATTCATTCCGCCGATCCGTGTTAAAAAACTGTCATGCTTTCTCGACCTTTTTCTACCATCTTTGTTTATTCTAGGAGGCCAAAATGACCGTTTTAGTAATTAATTTGAATAAGCGTGCATTTTTGGTCCTTATTTTAAATTGAGGTGAGGTACAAAATCACCCAAAACCAATTTATCCACAGTCGAAAAGGACAATTTCTCCACAAACACGAGGTCAATTTATCCACATACAAATCTATGTGGATAATTTGTCCGACAGAAGGTCAATTTATCCACATACAGTTCTATGTGGAGAAATTGCTCTACATGAAAACAAAATTTCCACAATTTCATTTGTATGTGGATAAAATGACTTTCTATAGGAGAATTTATCCACATAGATTTGTATGTGACCTCGTGTTTGTGGAGAAATTGTCCTTTTCGACTGTGGATAAATTGGTTTTGGGTGATTTTGTACCTCACCTAAATTGATATTTATTTTATTTTTTGTCACAATGTGGGATCAAAAATTCTTTCTACGCAACGATTATTTGATGTTTTTTTATCAATTTTTAGCGCTATTTTGCATAGAAAATGCAGTTTATAAGTTCACTTTGACTACTACTTTTTCTACCATCTTTGTTTATTCTAGGAGGCCAAAATGACCGTTTTAGTAATTAATTTGAATAAGCGTGCATTTTTGGTCCTTATTTTAAATTGATATTTATTTTATTTTTTGTCACAATGTGGGATCAAAAATTCTTTCTACGTAACGATTATTTGATGTTTTTTTTTATCAATTTTTAGCGCTATTTTGCATAGAAAATGCAGTTTATAAGTTCACTTTGACTACTACTTTTTCTACCATCTTTGTTTGGCTAGATTATTCCCGTGTGAAGTCGCGAGATCTCGAAAACTATAACAGCTAGAGACTTCCGGTTTTTTGCATTTGGTTTGTGCTATTTAGTTTATTGCAGCGACGCTTAGTTAGAAAGCTGTCAGTGATTGTATAGCTTGATAAATTGCTCATCTAAGCTAGTGTCAAATCTCATCAAACATAAAGAAAACATGATAGAAGTTATTTTTTAGACACAATAACCTTGTCCATGTACTCCAGGCACTAGAGCATGTTCTCCGAAAAATCTACAAATATATGACTTTAGCATATAGTTGAAAAGGTTTCAATGCTTAGATGAAGATATTACCAAATTTTTTTGAATTAATGCTGATCCATGTTGCATTTTAGGCAACAAGATTATTGACATACTTGTCGTCAGCAAGTGTTAACTAAAAACATC